>NBIL01116870.1:0-20358 GCA_002752925.1 Viola pubescens var. scabriuscula | reverse complement strand
CCTCTCCAACAAAATACATATAGGATTAGGAGAATATAGTTGACAACTCATCTAATATACTCCCTCCATCCCCTAAAATATGTCGTTTTCGTGCTAATTGTTACTGTTTATAATACTTATCATTTTATCTTTTTTGAAGCACATATTTTGTGCAAATGATAATTTTTTTTTTATGAATCAACCCAATTTGATGTTGGTGTGATAATTTGAGTAAAAATTAGGAGTAAAAATGAAACAACATGGAATAAAATAAGTCCGTAAATCAACAGCTTACAGACTTTTACTATCCTAGAAAGACATGTTTTAGGGGAGGGAGAGAGTATCTAATTCAGATTCTATCAAACAACTTTAATCCACTACCACAAGAGCTTCCCACGGTTAACTACTTCTTTGTCCCATTTAACGACTGGTAATAATCGTGCAATAATACTGTTTAGGTTCTTTAAAGTAAATCTAGTGTCCTATGTATTTGATAAAAAAAAAAAAAAGTGTCCAAGGTATCGCCAGGAGGCAGGAAGTGGATGAGGACGATTTCCTTATTTTATTTGCTAAAAAAGTTCTCAAACAATTTTGGTTCAAAAACTGATATTTAGTTAATTCGGCAAAAGAGTAATTATTCGGACGCTCCAATCATCGAATTGATTTTAGTTTTTCAATTTAGTTAGATGTTTTTTTTCTGTTGTTTTCTCTTGAGCTTAACTTTTAATTTAACCATTAAATTATTCTCAAATTTTATGGAAATATTTATAACACAAAAGCAAACATTAATCGTTCAAATGGAGAAAACAATTCTTTCAAATCTCCTAATTTATAATTTCTATTTATATAAAAAGAAATCACTCGATTAAAAAATAAAATAAAAATTATAAAAATTGACAAATGATATTCAATACAAGAAAGGGATCACAACTTTTCTTCCTTTAGGATAATCCTCTCCAAATTTCTCCAAATACCATTTATGATAGGAACTTGCTCTAGGGACCAAATTAGCAAAAGTATAGAGGAAGAATCCAAGCCCAGCCCATGACCACGTCATCACGGCCCATCCAGCCCATTCTACAAGCTCTCCGAAATAGTTAGGACAACTCACGAACTCAAACCATCCACCTCTTGGCACTTGATACCCACGGCCCGTCTTCTTCAACCCAACCAAAATCCCATCGGCCCATATATTAATCGACATCCCTAGCCCAAACACTAAAAGCCCAACAAGAAATTTCACCCAAAAAAACCCATTGGGCTCATCATCATAATTCTTGTAATGGGAGACCCACCTGACTTGTAAGTAAGCGTTGAGGATGTTGAATCCAAACGCCACGAGAGCGACGGTGGCCGGCACACCGGCGGCGGGTTTGGTGCGGTGGAGGCGGAGAGGGTAGAGGATGGTGCGGTGGAAGTAGTGGAGGAGGAAGGGGGAGATTAGGATTAGGGATTTTGGATTGGATGAGTGTTGGCCGGAGGGGAAAAGGAGGAGGGTTAGCCATAAAGTGGGACTTTCCATGAGAAACCAAGCTAATGGGGAGTAAATGGTGGGACCCCAACCTGGACGGCTGTGTTTACCATATGGAGCTTGGAGGAATTTGAGGGAGATGAAGGTCGGCGGTCCGATTAGGTAGAAGATGAGGAGGGAGTAGTGGAAAATTTTCTGATCTGAGAAAATCATTGTTTGTTTTCTTCTTTCTTGTGGGTATTCGTATTCAATTGGGGAAAAATAGTGTTGTTATATAAAATGGGAATACTACCTTGGTTGTTGGGTTTTGATTTTTTTTTTGCAAAATCAGTAATTGAGATTTGTCTGATGATGGTTTTTTTGGTACGAATATCTTGTTACTATCAACAAAGTCTGCACCTTTCCTTTTAACCTCACTGATAATGTTATTGTACTGTTTTCATGAGAATTGTTTTTTTAAGTGCTTAAAAGATATTAGTATTTTTATCAAAATAATTAGAGGAAATTTAGAAAGATGGAGAAAGAGATACTATTATTATATTGTCAATTATATATAAAAAAAAGCGAGAATAGTTTGGTTGAATTTAAAACTTTTTAGATGCGAGAATGAAATACGATTCTTAGATTTTTCTTTATCGAGAATTTATTTCAAACGTATTAAAATAAAAAGATGAGATACTATTAAAACAATTTTCTTAGTTTTTTTATGCTCTTTCTTGTCCCATTATTAATCTCACTAATATTTTTTTAGAACAAAAAAAAGAAAGAAATAATTAAATTCACATGGAGTTAGGTTGTTAGTGTGCACACGTGGATTTTTGTTTTAAGCTTCCCTTTTTCACCAAAGGATTCCTTGGTTGGATTTGGATCTTTGCTCCACTCTCACTTTTTTGTCATTTGCCTGTTTCCATCCAGGAGAGACTAGGACGGAACTTACTGAGCTTCGAAACAGAAACAGGACACCATCTGCTTTTTCCTTCGAATCTCCGAATCCATTCTCGTTCTGATGTAGGAATAAGAACCCGTGAATCATATTAAGTTATATTCGAATATTTCAGCCCATGTGGATAAAGACCAATTTATTCAGCCCAACACTCCTGGCCCAATCACCACATGATTTTCGTAATATATTGATTTATTTATTTCCTGATTGACATATTAGGTTTGATTTTAGTTTCGTTTTTAATTTTTAATCGGGAAAATTCAATTATACGTAAAATTATTCAATATTTAGTTTATTAAGTGCATGCTTAAATTTTATATCTAGTTCTGTCTCTATATAACACTCTATATTTTAATACTCTTTTTTTTTTGAAAATCCAAATAGCCTTATTCGTTTATATTTTTTATATTAAAAATCCCTTTGTATAATTTGAAGATATAAATACATGTGCTATTATTTGAGACAGAAATTACAAATACAAGGAATTATTTTAGAATTTATAAAATATAGAGTGAAAAATGAATAAACAGAGTGAATTATTTTAGTATTTGTAAAATGAAAGAAGAGATAATACAGAAATACAAAAATATAAATTTCATTTTAGCTAATCTAAATCTCACTATTATCGTTTTGTCCCTAAAATATAAATAAACGCTTATTTCGTTTCCGTTTCCATTTCCGTTTCCATTTCCTAACCCCTGATTCGCGAAGTTCCTCTCTTCCGTGCCCTTCTTTCTCTCCCTCACTTCATTCTCCTCTCTTTCCCCCTCGACATGGATTGATCTTCAAAAAAAAAGAAGGAAAGAGCCTTCGTCCTCTCTCTCTTCATCGCCTCTCTCTCTAGGGTTTCGAAACCAGGCCGTACCTTTCAGCTCACGATAACCGCACGGTTCTTAACTGCTCGCACCGTACTATCACCACCTCGCGTGCACGTTGTGCTGTCATTCTTCTCGTTATTTTGTCGTCGATTGCTTGATAATGGTGAGCTACCAGTTCCTCTCCACTGCTTTCTATTTGCTCGACGCGCTTGCACTGTGCAGTTTACTATTTTAGCTTCTAGGGTTCGTATTGATGAATAACTGTTCTGTAGCTGTTGAAACGTGAGAAAGTTAGAAGAGAATTCCTGGTTTTTGAATCTAATACGCTTGCGCTAAATTGGTGACTTGTCCAGGTTTTTTGGAGAGAAACTTTACTCATAATTAGCTTGTGAAAGTCTTTAGTTCCATTAGATGCCATAGCTGTTAACATTGGTGCAATTAACTGCTTTCATTTTTGTTGCAGTAAATGGTGCTACTAGGTTGAACTAGTAACTATGTGAGAGTTTGATGTTGGTAAAAGATTGCTTTGTGGTTGAATGGTTGTTACAATGGATCTGAATGTTTCACCGGTGCCTGAAGAGGAGGAGGAAAACTTTGATGGGCACGCAGAAGAATACAGTGCTCCGGAAGATCGTATTGAATCTGGTGCAGAACTTGCTCGCCGGGTATGTCATCTTTTCTTATATATTGAGTATGCTCTGTGAACAGTTGCTCTAAATTCTGTTTCTCAGTGAAGTCATTGGTTACTTATTGGGCGAAATGAGAATCTGCGTGAGCTGCATCCTTTTTTAACTGTAGTCTACAAACACATTATTCTTGTCTACGTAGCTTTAAAATGGTACTCCTAAAGCTTTGGAGTGAAATGCCAGGGGAAGCAATAGGTTTATTGAGACTTAATATACAGGGTGCCTGCAGATATGTAGACTGTGGATACAATGAAGAAGAAGTATAGCTGCATCTTTTTTAACAAGTCACAAACATTTTTTGACTGTTTACTGCACACACAGATACAGCTTGTGTAATATGATCCTTGGCTCTTCCCTTCCACTGGCTGTCACACCTGGTTATATCTATTTATCACAACTAGTATGTTATTTGCGCCTTTTTATCCCAGCATGGTGCTTTATCTTATCTGTGTATTGTTTAGGAGCGTGAAGAAAGACGTAAGCGTTTGAAAACTGAACGTTCAGATGATAGACCTGTGCATGTCTCTCGGCAGCCAGTCAATGACCAATTCTTTCAATCTAGTCACTACAAGTCCTATGATAAATCTAAGCTTCCTCCTGGTAAGCTTCTTTCTCTATTTGATTTTCTTTGTTGTAGATGTACTTTTGGTGGTTGTCCAGCTAATTTAGTTCTTTGCAACCCCAGGTTGGTTGGATTGCCCGTCAGCTGGTCAAGAAATTGCTTGTATAATTCCTTCTAAGGTACCACTAGGTGAAGCTTATAACGACTGTATTCCTCCTGGGAAAAGATACTCGTTTAAACAAGTTATTCATCAGCAGAGAGTTTTGGGAAGAACAGTAAGCTCCTCGAATTATCTTTTATGTCTCTCCTCTAATTCCTATTTCTTACTAAATCTCTTGCATTATTAGATGAAATAGCAGTGTCTTGAGCATACTGGCAGTGTTATATTTTCTCACTAATAGTGCAAAATTCACGCAAGTTCAATTGGCAAAGCTAATTCTGTTTCCAAACATTCTCAAAGAAAAATGTTTATTTTTGCTGCATATTAAGCTGTGCTTGTGCTTATATGTTACAAGACAGAAAGCATTGCCTGTCTGCATAGATTCTCTGCATAAAGAGAAAGGGATGGAACATTTCCATCCTCTGCAGCAAACTGTATTGATGAAATGATGTTTTAATTTTTATTTGCTGGGTTTTCAGCTTGGTTTGGTGATTGATTTGACGAACACTACACGCTATTATTCAACAGGAGATTTAAAAAAGGAAGGTATTAAGCATGTAAAGGTAAGACATTGGACACAATATAATTTTGTTGCTGGGACTTCAAAAAATTTACTCCCGTATGCTGCTTACTTTATGTTAATTTGATTTGTTTTTCCAGATTTCTTGCAGAGGGCGTGATGCGGCCCCTGAGAATGCAGCTGTGAATAACTTTGTTTATGAGGTATGGTTTTTTTTAAGATACTTCCTCTGAATTTTCTCCTGATTTCTTGTGTGTATTCTAGGAATATCTTGCTCTTTTTCCACCTTGTTGCATCTCGTGGTCTTGTATAATGTCTCATGTCTACTCATCTCTTAATTGCTGAGCTGTGCCACAAGTCAGTTTGAATAATGGTAGTGTAGACTGCCACTGATAAAACTCATCTCAGAACTATGAACATGAGTGTGCTACCTGATGGCTGTGTGTTTCTATGCCCACTCTTTGTTGCCTTCTGCAGAGCAACTGTTGTTGATTACCATCTCCCATCTTGGGTGCATAAAACATTTCCTTTTCGTACTTGATATGTATTTTCTTTTTTCCAGGTAATACAATTCCTAATGCGCCAGAAACATTCAAAGAAGTACATTCTTGTTCATTGCACTCATGGGCATAATCGCACAGGATATATGATAGTTCATTATCTTATGCGTACAGGATCAATGTCTGTCACACAGGTCATTTTTCAATGTCGCATTTTCGGTTCATCTTAGTTGGCTTTTATTACTGACTCTTTATTATGGTAACTTTTTGCCCACTTTTGCAGGCAATAAAAATTTTCGCTGATGCTCGGCCTCCAGGAATCTATAAACCAGACTATATTGATGCCTTGTACACATTCTATCATGAAAGAAAGCCGGAAATGGTTGTTTGCCCATCAACTCCTGATTGGAAGAAGTCTTCTGAATTTGATCTCAATGGTGAAGCAGTTCCAGATGACGACGACGATGGAGGTTCAGCTGCTACTTCTCAGGTATGTGATGTAAAATCAACTGCTAGTTTGATGGGAGCAGCTTTCACACTGTTTGAATTCCATTCTAGGATCTTGTTTCACATTACTTTTGTTGCAGGTTAATCAGGAAGTGGAGGTTAGAATGACAAATGATGACGTTCTGGGAGATGAAATACCTCATGATCAGCTGGCTGCATTGCGGCAATTTTGCTATCAAACGCTGAAGCTTAATCCTCCGGTAAGGATGCTTTTACACCATTTCTTAACACTTCACTGTTTGTTACCAGTTTTAATTTGGTTTGTTTTGGAGCTCTCAAATTTTAGCAGCTATCATGTTTCACTGGACTGGCAGTTTATTGTATGTACTGTCTTGGTCGTACTGATTATTTTTTACATATGTTTCGCACCTCATACCCTAGGTTAGTATTGGTCATTTGACGTTCTATTTACTTCTGCTTAATGCAAGATGTATAGAACTTGATTGTCGGGACCTAAAATGTGGTGTCTGAGTTGTTAATTTTTTTACTCCATCTGCAATTGCGCTAACTCCGTATTCATTGATTCATTCATTCTATTATGGTCATGATTTTCTGACATTGTGTTTGGAATTCAGGTGAGAGGAAACCCACGATTTCCAGGGTCGCACCCGGTTTCTCTCAACAGGTATTGTCTGTGTTTGTTCTCTAAGTGTTAGCTTCTGGATCTTACTTTGTTGAACTAGACCACCCCTTGTTGTGATGGGAGTAAAATGGCATATTTGTTGATGTCATGGCTGCAAGTAGGAGTATAATGTGCAATGGCGTGAATTTTAAACGCAAAATGAATATTGAACTTATCCCTGCATTTTTTCCCCATCAAAATATGCACAATTTTAATGCACCTGACTTCTTGGTCTGGCTTAATGGGAATGGAGCATCATTCCACCCTCCTAAATTTTTGTTTGTGGTATGCAGGGATAATTTACAGCTGCTGAGGCAGCGTTACTATTATGCAACGTGGAAAGCTGATGGGACACGATATATGCTGCTAATCACAATGGATGGGTGTTATTTGATTGATCGCAATTTTAATTTTCGTAGGGTTCAGTTGAGATTTCCCTGCAGAAGCACAAATGAAGTATGTATCCACACATTTTGTTTCTCATAGGATGATTTCTGGAACTTGAGAACCATGATAATATGGTTTCTTATAGAGTTGATTGGCAATATGACTCCATTTCTCCTTTTCCTTTAAGGGTCTACCTGATAAGACTCACCACTTCACATTACTTGATGGAGAGATGGTTATCGATAATGTGCCGGACTCACAGAAGCAAGAGAGAAGATACCTAATCTACGATATGATGGCGCTTAACCAAGTATCTATTACAGAGGTAGGCTTTACTGCAGAAGTTCATATTGTGCTATGTCCAGCTGCTGCCTATCTATGTCATGATTACTCTATTTGGACGCTTGAAGCATTGTTTATGCATTTGGTTCTAGTTGTGCAAGATCAAGCACATAGATGGAATGCTTTATTCATCTAACTTGACTACAAGGAACTTCTGTAGTTATTATTACCCCCTTAACTTAGGTTGCATCTCTGCAGATGCATTAAGTCACAGTACTTAAAGCTGAGTTGTTATAAAGACATGCTTTGTGTAGTTAGAAGTGCAAATTGTAGGATGCATTCCAAGGATAAAGTCATGCAATTAGATGAACTCTCAGAACTATTTCAAAAATAGACACTCAGAGTGTGAACTTTCATTATCAAAAGTCTGCAATATATGTTGTCAGCCACTTTTTACTTCTGTACTGTACTATCCATATTCCATCCACTCATAATAAAAGTTTTGGTGATGTCAATTATTTTGCAGCGGCCTTTCCATGAACGATGGAAGATGCTAGAAAGAGAAGTCATTGAACCTCGGAACATTGAACGCCAATATATTTATCAGAGTAGGAATCCCTATTATAGATATGAGCTGGAGC
This sequence comes from Viola pubescens var. scabriuscula, assembly GCA_002752925.1. Taxonomy (NCBI): domain Eukaryota; kingdom Viridiplantae; phylum Streptophyta; class Magnoliopsida; order Malpighiales; family Violaceae; genus Viola; species Viola pubescens. The sequence continues at coordinate 12,280 of NBIL01116870.1, read as the reverse complement.
CATTCAGGGTAGGGATTGAAGCACAGTCTGTTAAGTCATGCAATAGCCTTATTGGATTTTAGTTTGTTGACAAGTGATTTCCCATGTCATTCACCAGGTGAGGAGAAAGGATTTCTGGTTGCTGTCTACTGTCACCAAGCTTTTAAAGGAATTCATTCCAAGGCTTTCCCATGATGCAGATGGTCTTATTTTCCAGGTATTCAAAGTCCCAACTCACAACTAGTAAATAGAATGCTGAATTGTAATCGCTGTACCTTGTGCACAATTCATGTAGACACGTGCATTGCCATTCGTGTGTATGTGCACCCACCCGCAAACAAACATGACTTTTTGGTGTTACAACGAGTTGGACCCACAACTTAATAAATCCCTGCCCTCTAACCTAACCCTAGTAGCTTATTATTTGAATTTGTCTGGTTGTGTAATAGTTACTGATTGGTCTCATTCACAGGGTTGGGATGACCCTTACGTTCCTCGCACTCATGAAGGGCTTTTGAAGTGGAAGTATCCTGAAATGAACTCAGTTGACTTTCTATTTGAGGTGGTTGTTTCAACTTGACTCCCTTTTGGCTGTTACATTGAGTTCTTAAAACATTCCATTACAACGTACATTATTTGGTGTTTACAGGTGGTCGCTGATGATCGTCAGTTACTTTCTCTTTATGAAAAAGGGAAGAAGAAAGCGATGGACGGCAACCGAGTTGCATTTAGAGGTCGACGCGCCATTGAAATTCTGAATTTGAATTTCTAATTTTATGAAACTTTAATGCCAACACATAGTATTAGTATCTCAATTGATAATAATGGCATGCTTTTGCCAGTCACGTGAATATATTTTGGTTGTGAAGTTTTTTTACTTCACACCTGCTGGGATCTTACCATCTTCTGACTTTGAGGATGCTGTTTTCTTTGCACATCTTGTTTGAGGTTAAACATAACACTTTGATTCTGATTCCACGATTAAAACTCTGCAGATGGTTCAGACCCGTCTTCATACTCAGGAAAAATTGTTGAGTGTTCTTTTGATTCGGATGAAAATGTTTGGGTGTGCATGCGGATCCGGCAGGACAAGTCTACTCCAAATGATATCAATACCTACAGGAAGGTCTGTTGTGCTGTCACTGTTGCTTAACATATTGAGTATATTTCCTGCCCAACCTTACCAGAATATGAACTGATGATTCTGCTTGCCAATTTTCAACAGGTGATGCGTAGCATCAAAGACAACATAACAGAGGACATCTTGTTGAATGATATTTATGAGATCATTCGCCTTCCCATGTATGCTGATAGGATAAAGCAAGATAGTAAGCATGCAAACGCAGCACGACGAAGGTGAACATGTTTCAGTGGTCATCAGAATTTCAAGAACCTGATATCATCATGCCTTTGATATTTACCTGCACGGTCGTTGCTGGTTTACTTTGGTGAAGCTCGGTATGAACCTAACAAATCACTATTATGTAATTAGCTTTCAGGTTTGTTGTAAACTCATTCGTGTGCTATGCTGGTCAGTTATATGATCAGTTGGTACACTTTGAGTCGTTCTCCTCTCTGCACCAGACCTGAAAATTGTCGTTTTATGATAGTCATCCGAATGAAGAGGATTAGGAATAGGATCCAGCAGCCTGTATATCTGTTATTTTTTTTCCCTCTTTTATGTAGTGATTTAGAAGTTTGTTTAATTAATTGGTAGCCATTTTTTAGAACTAGATTAGTGCTTCTTGTGTTGTTGGTTTTAGTACAATTTTTCTCTGTGAATATCAATTTGGAAATCAGCCTCTGCTACGCGCCGCCGCCTTTTCTTTAGCTTTGCTTTTTGCTTAACTATGTTATTTCTTTTGCATTGATGGCCGTCTTCCATAATGCATCTTATGTAAGCAAGCAGTAGATGAATTGCGCAGTTTGATGATATTGATGGCACTTAACGCATGGTAATATTTTTTTCTCGGTGCCATCAAGTATTAACAATGTTTTTTCTTTAATAATAATAATAATGCATTCTTCTTGGTGCCCAACAAATAATGTGATTAATTACACAAGAAAAATAAAAACAAATACTAAATTTTGTAAGTTGATAGAAACTCAAAATTTCTCTTTTTCCAATCGAAAAATAAAATAATTTCCTTTATTCCACTACCTTTTCATGTAATTTATATATATATATATATATATATATTATATATATATAATTTTTGTTTTATGAATGAAACGACAGAAGTACAGTATTAGTATAACCTCCCTATACTTTTCTAACCGTCCCGGTTAACTTCTGCAGGTATTTGTCTAGTTAACTGTAGACTCTAGCGTCTGAGTCCAACTACAGCAAATTCTTCGTCATTATCAGACGACGAAAGTCGAAAAGGGCCAAAAACTATTTGCATGATCCATTTTTAGTAAAAAAGAATGAATACTGTTCAACTCTCTTCAGCTTGAGCTCATCGTCTTCAGATCCACTGAACCCAAGCTAGGGTTTATCATCTCCGTGTCGCCTTTAATTTCTTCTCGTTTTTCGGCAATCCAAGTAATCTTTTCGACGAGCCAATTCGAACAAACGATCACATGAAATACCGTACCTACAAAGTGATCTTCCTTTGTTTCCTTTTATGCTCTCGCTTCAATTCCATCAATAGCGAGGAACCGAAGAAGAGCAAATTCCGAGAACGAGAAGCCACTGACGATGCCCTGGGTTATCCTGACATGTGAGTTAATTTGTCCAATTTCTGTAAATTTGAGTGGAAGATAAGGTCGTTCTGGTCAGTTACGTTTTTTGATTCTTCTGTAGGGATGAGGATGCTTTGCTGAACACCCAGTGCCCTAGAAATTTGGAGCTGAGATGGCAAACGGAAGTTAGCTCCAGCATTTATGCAACGCCTCTAATTGCTGATATTAACAAGTAATCAACTATCTATCGCCTATTATTTAGTGAGGATTAGTGTTGACTCTTAATTGCTAATGTCACTGAATTTCATTTTTCAGTGATGGGAAACTTGATGTTGTGGTTCCTTCTTTTGTACACTACCTTGAAGTTCTAGAAGGTTCAGATGGCGATAAAATGCCTGGTAAATGGTTCTTCTGCATCAGATTATCTATTTTTGTGGTGTTTGGGTCTGCTGCAGTGACCAGTGGCATTGCCTGTGTGTATTGTGCCACTCGCTCAAACTGGTCTGTTCTTATCTAGATGGGATATACATTGCTGAGTGCTGATAATTTTTTCGGTTTGGTGAATAGGTTGGCCGGCATTCCACCAGTCAACCGTGCATGCTAGTCCTCTTCTATATGATATTGATAAGGATGGTGTGAGAGAAATTGCACTAGCTACCTACAATGGGGAGGTCCTGTTTTTCAGGTATTTCTTGTTGGGGTCTTCTGCTCGATTGGGATTTAGTTGTTAGGTTGCCATTAATTAATAGGTAAGAACTTACTTGTAGTTGATTTATGATGTAAAATTTCAGAGCGTCGGGATATATGATGACGGATAAATTGGAGGTTCCTCGTAGAAGTGTTAAGAAAAATTGGTATGTGGGCTTGGATCCTGACCCCGTGGATCGTTCCCATCCGGATGTTCATGATGACCAACTTGTCAGGGAGGCTGCTGAGAGGAAAGCTGCATCTCGTAAGTTATTCACCTTTAGCTTTTTGGTTATGTTCATCGTTTTAAGCTTTTTAATTTTACATCTTTAGCTTGTTTACTGAGTGAGAAAATTGTTGCTGATTTATCTTTTGAGGGATATTCCAAACAGCTGTTAGATTGTCTGACTCTCTGGGTAGTGAAAGCCAGGTAATCAGGTGTCCTTCAAGAATAATTTTTGTGGTTAACATTAGCTATTAATTTGCAGATACAAATGGAAATATGCATCAAGATCCTACAGCTTCAAAATCAACTGAAACAAATGGACATATGCATCAAGATCCTACAGCTTCAAAATCAACTGAAATAAAAGGAAATATGCATCAAGATCCCCCTGTAAGAAATACTACAGCTTCAAAACCAACTGAAACAAATGGAAGTATGCATCAAGATACCGCTGTAAACAATACTACAGCTTCGGACTCAACTGAAACAGATGGAAGTATGCATCAAAATACCCCAAAGAAGGATACTACAGTTTTGAACTCAACAGAAAATCACTCTTCCATTCCAGAGACTGAAAAGAAAATGAATGAGAATCAAACGGAAACAGTCTTCAAACTGCCTAGCAATACAAATAGTTCTTCTATAAATGCTGGGTCAGATGGAACCACTAATGGCGATAGCATAACAAACAGTGGGAGGCAGCTTCTGGAAGATTCAACGCATGAGCAGGAAGGCAATTCGGAATCCGTGGAGAATAACCATGAGAATGATCATGCAGCAACTGTGGAAAATGATGAAGAGTTGGAGGCAGATGCAGATTCATCATATGAATTATTTCGTGATACAGATGAGCTAGCTGATGAGTATAGCTATGACTATGATGATTATGTTGATGGATCAATGTGGGGAGATGAGGAGTGGACAGAAGGGCAACATGAGAAATTGGAGGAGTATGTGAATATTGACTCACATATTTTGTGTACACCTGTAAGTGTGAACCTTAACTATCACTACAGTTACTGGCAGTTGAACTTTCCTAATAGATGAGCGTGATATGCTGTTCTGAAACTAATTAAACTTGTTCTCTTATTTTTATCAGGTCATTGCAGACATCGATAATGATGGAGTATCTGAAATGATTGTTGCGGTTTCATACTTCTTTGATCATGAGTAAGTTTTCTTTAGTGGCACAAATAATGTAACTCTTCTGTAGATATTGAAAGTAATTGGTACTTATAATGAACTCGAACCCTTTGATTGACAAGTGTTCCTTGCTTTAACACTATTGTCAGCTACTACGAAAAGCAAGAGCATAGGAAGGAACTAGGCGATATTGATATTGGGAAATATGTTGCCTCTTCTATTGTTGTTTTCAACCTTGATACAAAGCAAGTAAAGTGGACTAAAGATCTAGACCAAAGTACTGAGACTTCAAACTTCCGTGCATATATATATTCTTCTCCCACAGTGGTTGATTTGGATGGTGATGGGAATTTGGACATTCTTGTTGGCACTTCCTTTGGCTTGTTTTATGTCTTGGATCATCATGGTAAGCTTTCTCTTTTTCCTTTCTTTCTTCATAGTGTTGCTTTCAGTTGCATAATTGGCATACACAAAGCCTGAGTCAATTTCTAAAGGTTCTAGTGGTTCAACTCTTTATATGCTGATGTTCAAAGTAAATCTATGGAGCTTGAAATTCTTTCCACCCATATGAATGTTTCTTTGAAATGCCACTGTTGGACTGACATACTTTCTGTTCATCATACCTCTTGTTCCCTGTTGTTACTGGGAATGGAAACAAACATTTGTTAGTTTATATAATGCTTTATAGCCATAATAAAAGGAGGGGAATGAGGGGTTAGGGAGGTGTTGTTGGTAGAGGACTCAAGTCACCATTTTTGTTCCTGTTGTTTTCTCAGTTATTTTCTTTGATCATTGTTTTTTTTCTGAGGCTTATAGCTCAACCTATGTTCTTTTAACCTTATTAATACCCAGAATACTTTATGCAGCATTGAACTCCTTGTCTTTTGTTGCTTCCACCTTTTACTATTTCTTATTTGATGCTGTATTATTTTCAATTTATTGGGAGCTAAGATACACATTTTTCTACAGGAAATATAAGAGAGAATTTCCCTCTTGAAATGGCTGAAATTCAAGGTGCTGTAGTTGCAGCTGATATCAATGATGACGGAAAAATTGAACTTGTGACTACTGATACTCATGGAAATGTTGCTGCATGGACATCACAAGGAAAAGAAATTTGGGTGAATCACCTTAAAAGTCTTATTTCTCAGGTCAGGTGCATTTTTAGTTTCTTAAACATTACAGCTTCAATAGGGGATGATGGATTGTGGCTTCAAGCAATGTAGGTATCCATTAGACTAACCTGAACCTAATTGTTTGGGCTCTTCATTGGCTTAAGTGCACAATCCATTGTTCGTATTTCAATGAGAAGTTATTCAAAGTGCTCGATGATGAAGTGATCTAACATACTTTGCCACATTTCTCAGGGTGCAACTGTTGGCGATGTTGATGGGGATGGCCGTACTGATGTTGTAGTTTCAACACTATCAGGGAACATTTATGTTCTGAGTGGCAAGGATGGTTCATTTGTTCGGCCATACCCGTATAGGACTCATGGAAGAGTGATGAATCAGGTTCTTCTTGTTGATTTAAGTAAACGTGGAGAGAAACAAAAGGGCCTTACTCTTGTTACAACATCGTTTGACGGTTACTTGTACCTAATAGATGGACCCACATCTTGTGCTGATGTTGTTGACATTGGTGAAACATCGTAAGATTCTCTCATATCCTTTGTTTGTTTCACTCTTGCTATAATTTCTTATTTTATGTAAATCATCTTAATGTGGACATATTCATTTCAGATATAGCATGGTCGTGGCAGACAATGTTGATGGTGGGGATGATCTTGACCTTATCGTCACGACGATGAATGGAAATGTCTTTTGCTTCTCCACCCCTTCTCCACACCATCCCCTCAAGGCAAGATAGCTTTCAACCTTAGTCTTATATATTTCTTACACACACACTCTTCATCTTTTTAATATTACACGTGAAATTTCAGGCTTGGAGATCAACTAATCAGGGAAGAAACAATATTGCAGTCCGCTCCAACCGCGAAGGGATCTATGTTACTCCTTCATCAAGACATTTTCGTGATGAGGAGGGGAAGAGCTTCTGGGTGGAGATTGAGATTGTAGATGGATATAGAGTCCCATCTGGAACCCAAGCACCTTATAATGTTACTGTAAGTTGCTTTACCTTTTCTCATGCAAAATTATAAGCAACTCAGCAGATGGACAATACAATTTCTCATTTATCAATTGGAATAATGCAGACAACATTGTTAGTTCCTGGAAATTACCAAGGTGATAGAAGGATCAAGCAGAGCCAAATATTTGATCGCCCAGGAAAATATCGGATAAAACTCCCAACGGTTGGAGTGAGGACTACGGGGACTGTCGTGGTGGAGATGGTCGACAAGAATGGACTCCATTTCTCAGATGACTTCTCACTTACATTCCATATGCATTACTATAAACTACTGAAGTGGCTTCTTGTTCTCCCAATGCTTGGGATGTTTGCTGTTCTCGTCATCCTTCGCCCTCAAGAAGCCAGGCCTTTGCCATCATTCTCGCGGAATACTGACTGATTATCGTCTTTGAATCAAACCAGTTAGTGTATGGTAGTTGCAGCTGAAGCTAGGTTACAAACTTCTAGAGGAAAAGAAATGGGATGCAACATCTTTTGAGACCCAACACCTAAGTGGATCGTTAACTCTCTTGAAGATTGAAAGAAGTTGAATTTTGGATTGTGTAAAGACGGAATTGTAACATACTTGAATTTTGAGTTTGTGGATTAAATTCCTTGTACCGAACATTTGAAAAAGAAAGTAGATTGTGGAAATAGATCTTTATTTCACGCAGGAAACATGCATCTCAGAATGCATCTCTGAATCCATGATAGTTACAAGCTGAATTTGAGGATTCAAGCACACAAAAATGAATACCATAATAAACTTTGTAATTCGCGTCAACGAATCGAGAAATTATACGCTACTCCTGATACGATATTACATCTGTAACACAGGTTTCTTTCCAAGCCGCTTGATTTCTTTATCCATTTGGCCAACAAGCATCAAACCAAACATCTTGTAATCACAAAATAAAGACCAAACTGGATGCCCAAAAGTTGCAGGAACATTCCCTTCCACAAAGAAATGGCTGTACCAAGCACAACCATACCCAACACATGGCACAAGAAACAAACACCACAGGTTAAAGAGAATTGAGTATACCAAACAGAGAATACTGGCCAGCGTCCCCAAAAAATGCCAGCGCCTCGTCGCCGGCTTTGAGTGTTGGGACACGTAGAAAGGCCAGAACTCATCAAAGTTCCTGAAATTCATGTCAAAGAAACCAAGAAGAAGAGAGAGAAAGTTCAAGAATCTTTTACTTCTGATATATAATCTTGAGAGAGAAAGCTGATTTGAGGTCTATCACGATTTGGGTCTTCTTCAAATTTGAGGAGAAAACAGGTTTCTGTTGACTGATTTGATTTCTTGATCCAGTAATTTGATGAGAAATCTTTTGTTGTTGGTACCAAGAAAGTTTTCAAGATGGGATTTTTTGGTTGGAGGTGGTCTTGTTGAACTCACACACAGCAAAAATCAGAAGGTCACTGTCTGCTTTTGGCAAAAACTATTGACACAATCAAACATATAGTGTGAGAGAGGTGAAAGACTTTGATGATGGTTATTTATAAAAGTAGGTCCGGTATTTACAAAAGAAAAATCTTCTATTTTTTTTCAGAAAAAAAGAAGAAATACCAAACATTTTACATTTTAAGAAGTTTGCTTAGTGGGTGTTTAAACTTTTAAATCACTGTATGTACGTAGTAATTATTTATTGATAGTATTTTTTAATATTTTACTTTTATGTTTAAATTAATCCCCATGAATTTAGGAATAATTGTGATTATGGGAAAGTTTTGTTCAATTTTTTTTTTTAAAAAAAACCTGTATATCGCACACCTAAACACCTAAGGTCTTTTTCACCAATCTTAGTAATTTTTGCCATCAAAATAGATTTTGAATTTCTCCGTTGTTATTTATCTATATATAAGAATTGAAATTGTTAATATTTCTCAAAGTGAGACAAATTATTGATTACACTTTTTGCGCATATCATCTTTTTTTTCTGCCTTTAAAAACAATAAATTGCTTATAATAAAGGAAAAAATCATAAAATCGCTTCATATTTATACCAAATGTTCAAAAAATACATCACATTTGTAATCGAGTCAAATAGAACCTCATATTTGTCAATTTTAACTAATCACACCCTAATTTTAAAATTATTTTAAAACCTGTTTGATTCTTCTAAAAATTTACTTTAGATTTAGCTGACGTGTAAATTAATTTATAAAAAAATGACATTGAATTTTTTTCATCTCTCCTTACACCAAATAGACGCAAACGTTACATAACCTAATAAAAATAAAATAAACAAATGAAAATATAATCCAGACAATTAATTAATACTCAGTTATGCTTTAGTGCATTTTTTTAGCAATTTTTGGATGTTATTTGAAAATTCTAAGATGGTTGATACTCGGTTTAATATAATCAAGACAATTAATTAACTCGTGCTCAGTTTTTTTTATACTTTTCATGAAATTTTAAAATTTACATTATTCTTTATTTAAATTAACATATTATGCACTTTTTAGATATGCTGAGATTAATTTTCCGTTTAATTTCATTTTTTTAATTTTTTCACGTCAACGTTTATCAGGTGTAAGAAGAGATGAAAAAAATTTCATGTTATTTTTTAAATAAATAAATTTTTCACATAGTCAAACATGTTTTAAAATAATTTTGAAATTATAGTGTAATTTGTTAAAATTGATAAACGTGGGGTTCTATTTGATTCAATTACACACGTAAGGTATTTTCTGGACATTTAGTACAAAGGTGAGGTGATTTTATTATTATTTTTATAATAAATAAATAAATAAAACATTGTTTCTGCGGAGAGGCACGATCACTATCATCCTATCGATAAAGTCTAGGAGCGTTTGTCTCTGTCTCTCTCTCTCTCTCTTTTTTAAGTTTGTCTTGGATTTCGTCGAAAATGAAAAAAAAAAAATATATATATATATATATTGTTGTTGTCGGTAGACTAGAGTAAAAAATGCTTTGGATAGTTTTTGGTTGATAATGGTTGGCAGGAAATGTCCACAAAAGAAGACAATCGGCAAAAACATGGAATTGGAGTACTTTTATCAATCCAAACACGCCACATCAAACTTCAAAACTTTCTTTTGTGTTGAACTCTATAATTCAATCATTCTTCTGTAACTGTACAAAATCAACAAATAAACTCTTCCGAGAAAATAAATAAATAAATAAATAAAATTCAAGAATGTAAACTGTACAAAATCAACTCTTCCAATATTCTAAGCTTTTTAATGCCTACCTAAACTAGAAAACTCGTTCTGCTGTTGCATACAGGTTCCAAAAGATAGCTGAAACAAAATAAAGCCCTGCTGTGAGAGTCAGGAATGCCTGAAAAGATCCTAGCCATTGCACAAAATAACCCGTTCCTATCGTGCTAATTATCGCCGCCAATGTCCCTGCCGAATTCGCAATTCCTGCATCACAACGTTGTTCAATTAGCGAACCTTGATCGAAAAACTACGGACGAACAACGCTCGAGTGCGCTACATACCGTGAAGTAATCCAGCATACTGTGGTGCTATATCCTGATAAAAGTAAATAGTATTGGAAAAACAATCAACTTAATTTGGTAATTGGAATGTTCAGAAGGAAGTATATAGAATCAGTAGCTAGCAATACAAAACCTACTTGCATATTGAGAAGAAAACCGGCTTGGCTGAAAGCGCTTAGACTGAGGGCTATCGTGATGAATACAGCTGCAGTCACCGGCGTTTTCGCGCAATTTAAGCACAACAATGCCACTCCAGGTCCGATGAAACCAATGGACTGTACATTTTTTGAATAGGTGTACCATAAAAACCATCAGTCTAGGAGGTCATCCAAGAATATGTAATCGTACATAAGTAAAGCTCAAAAAACACACGAGGCGACAAGAACAGACATCAAATTCTGAGCAACAGACGGACAAAAGGAATCACCTGCATTATCTTTCGGACTAATGTCAGAGAGTAACCAGATTTGATTAACGAATCTGAAACTGCACCAGCAACATATCCAGAGACCGCCATGGTTCCCCATGGAACAGCACTAAACCAAGCTGCTTGCTTCAAATTCACATTAAATACCTGAAAGAAATCACCGAACGAATTACATCTTTTCGTGTCGAAAGGTGGACATTTCATGGATGATATTGCAAATTTAAACAAACAAAACAACTTACTGTTTTGAAATAAACCGGCATCCATGATAACAGAACAAAATACCCCTGAAATCAAATTGATGAGACCATTAGAACAAGCTTAGAAAAGTTTGCCAAAGGAGGTGTTACAGAGCTAGTCAATTTTACTCACCCAATTGTTAGTTGCATTGGCAAAAATGATTGCCCATGTAGGCAGTTTTGATAGTAGAAGGCGTAACGGTGGAAACTGCCCATTGCTAGCAGAAGAATGATTGGCTTTACCAGCTTCGATTAACCGCAACTCTGATTTGCCAATAAAAGGACTATCTCGCGGATCATTCGTAACAACGTGTGCCCATCTTGTTAACCATAGTAGTCCAAGAGATGAGAAGAGAATAAAAGGACCAGAAAGTCCTACTGTTGACAACATAATTGGAGTCAACAGAAATCCAATGACATTGCCAAGATGAAATCCAGCCATCGATAATCCAACCGCGCTGGCTCGTTCATTGGTCGGAAACCACCTAATCAGAGATAACAAAATAATAAGTTCAACTTTCTTAGTGCTAGTAACTTTAAACCACTGGCATGACAAAATAGGTAAAAACCTTGATAAGAGGGTGGTCATGGAAGGCATGGCGACGCCCTCCGCAAGGCCAAAGAAGGCGCGAACCGTGAGGAGTGCGGCGGTGGAGTGATTGGCAGCCCAAGGGGTGAGGAGGGTGGCTAAAGACCACATTGCAACACCCCATGCCAAAACTCTTTTACCTCCATATCTATCAACCAAAGCTCCTCCGATGATTGATGAAAATATGTATCCCCATAGAAAGGATGACTGCTTTCAACAAGTAAAATTAACACACGCGCGCGCACACAAAAAAGAGGTTATGTTATTAGTCACATATATTGAAAAATGTTTGATATTGTTGCTAATTCAAAATGATCATCCATATACAAATGTGGGAACGTCGAAGCAATTTTTATTATCATGATGTGGGCCTTTATGGCCCATTAGGTGTTGTGGGCCAATTATATATTTTCCTCACGGCCCATAACAAAAAAATTTAATAAGGCAATTTCACGGTGTTAAATAAAAAAAAAAAAATCGGTTTGACTTTTTTTTTCCTGATTTGACCATCCGAAAATCTCTAAATATAACGGTTCTTTTATAATCAGGGATTTGATTATAATTACGAGATACTCACTCTGTTTCTGAATAATTGACTTTCTGGAATAGTAAAAAAATGTAAACCGTTGATTTACGGACTTATTTTATTCCTCATTGTTTCATTTTTTTTTTCTAATTTCCACTCAAATTACCACA
>NBIL01116688.1:0-15028 GCA_002752925.1 Viola pubescens var. scabriuscula | reverse complement strand
AATTGAAAGGTAAAGGACCAGCAGCAAAAATGTAAATACCAAAATCCCATGTTCAACAAGCAGATCTCGTAACATTAACTTAAACACGACATCTTCCTGTGAACAAAAACCACCACAACACTTGAGCAGTCAAAACCCAAAGTAGTCACCAAGTAGCACCTAAGTTTCAGAGGACCAACCTCTCTAAGGTAAGTTGATACAAAGGGACAAGCATAAACAAAGTGCAGAGTCTTATTGGATTGTAGATAAACTGTGAAGGCCCTCCAGCATTAACAATCTTGAAATAAAACAGCAATCCAAATGAACTCTAAACACCTAATAAAGCAACAACAAAAAAAGTTTAGGATTCTATGAATCTCCTTCAAGAAAGTTGCACATCATTTGACCGATCTATCAAGTTCCACATATCTTTTAACAAGGCAAACGAAATAAATAGCAAGAAATTAACTTCAAAAGATAATAAGGATATGTACAACATAAAAGGCAAAACAACTACCCAACAAGTATTGTGATAACAAAACAAAAGCTGGAACATAGATTCACAAAATACCTTTAATATGCAGGTCAAAGATTCAGGGCATGTCCTCTTCCATGATTATTATCTACAAAACTTTGGATGTGAAGTGAAGACATCGAAAAGGACACATCCTAAACAACTTGAGACGAAATATTTGCAGTCAAAAGCGTCCCCCGGAACCCCTCCTCAGTAAGCTGTGCATTCATTTTTTGGTCAGAAAGCTCATCTGTCAAACATCAAAATCAGTAATCAGAGTTGAGTCACCAGGGTTGGGCTTGTGGTGAGGGGTTAAGGGTTCTTAAGAGGTTAGGATTTAAATCAAAAAGAAAAAGTACAATTGGACGTTATATATATTGACAAGAAAAAGGATTGCACACAATCACATAAAATTATGCAATTTTCAGGCAGCTGAGATGATTTTACTAGGCACTGTACTGACATCATGCAAAAAAAGAAAATATGTTGAACAAGAAACCACATAACGAGAAGATACATGAACTGCAGGAATTGAAACCTTATATGCAGTGCTTCCACTCTTGCTATTTCAAGATTATTTGCTCATAATTTTGGATGTATATGGATGATGCAACACTCAAACCGAGTTTAATTGGGTCTATACATCGAGTAACTAACATTTGAAAGAACAATATGCATCAAAAAATAAAAATGCATTCCAGAGTAGTTTAAACAGTATACTGAATTCAATTACCAGCAATATCTCTATGTTCATGTATTTCAGAATCTTGCACCCAGAGCTTATCCCCAGGGAAAATATTCAAGTCTGCAAGAGTAGCACATTCCTGATCAATTATCTTGGAACCTTTACGGAGTATCTGGTTCTCCTTCACAACCTGAAAATGTCCATTCAGTTATGACATGCTTGCAGAGACAAAACATCTCAACTACACGCATTTGCAAATTAATCTTGGAACTGCAGTGAGTGGGATACTGTTATCTGTTAGCATCACTTTGGAGAGCCAGATTTAAAAACAGCTATTGCAGGATAATTTAGACCTAAAATATCAACAAAGTTTAGGAATTATAATGATCAAGTTCCATGGAAAGAATATGGGTTATAAACTCTCAGATTTCCCATAGTGTTCCTACATGGCAACTTGTTTCAATCAATATCAGTAAACGATACTTCAGAAATTCCCAAAAGCCAACCTTTTATTTTTAAATTTTCTCTCATCCATTATCTTCTAACATCATATTTTAAATAGGGAAATGATTTTGGCCACCATGTGTTGGTTAGCCACCACTCCTTTTCACCTTTGGATTAGGATGACTTAAATCTCATCCATAGGATCTATCTAGTATGAATGGATGAGATTAAGTCATTCTAATCAAAAGGTGAAAAAGGATGGTGGTTAGCCACCACATGGTGGCCAAAAAGCAAGATCCTTTTAAATATTTCCAACTGCCAGCAGTATAATTGTTTTTGTAGAAGGTTAATTTAAATACCTGACTTATCCAAATTTAGGAAAATGTAGTGAATTGCATGATATTACATGCAAAATTGGAACAAGCACGTACATTATTCACGCAGAAAAAGGAAAAAAAATTGAACATATAACACATACATTGATAAATTAAATCTAAAATTCCACTTCTCAGATCTGTTTGATGTAAGCTTACCCCAAGTGATTCCCATATCATCATTTTTAACTGGTACACAGATGTGGAACCAGAAACCTTCAAATTAACCGAATTTCCATAGCTGGACTTCCGAGAACGCTTGGAGGCCCGACGATCTGGCTCAAAGGTGGTCTCAGGTGCTTCAAGAATAAACCTTGGAGCATCTTTACCACGTATAAGGGATACATTTATGTCCTCGTTGCAATAGTTAAGTTTCTGCATCAACTCACAACTCTCTCTTTCTCCTATGCAATCCTCGCAGATCTAGTAGAAGTATATATTGACACCATATCAGAAGGTATAAATCAAGAGTCCCGTGCTGGCATTCACTAGCTTGTGCAGCTTATAAAAAATATCTGTTCACAATTAAAAGAAGCCAGGTATTACCTCTGGAGAGGTCCTAATTGTAGGCTGTCTAATCTCAGCCTCGTTATTTACTTCATCTTGAGAATCCAGGTGATCTTCACAATTTGGTAGCTCTTCACAGGATCCATTTAAATTGTTCTCTGCAACAGTACTGGACTCAATTGTAGCAGATATGCCTTTCTCTTTGTCCCCGCCCCATTCTTCACAGAAGTTGTTCCAGTCGTTCTCTGTGATAATTGTTAACCCATCTGTCTAGAATCCAAAGGAGGAAGGAGGAGATTAGAAGAGAAAAAAGATTCTGACATTAGAGCACTTGTACTAATAACTTTCAGTGTCTCTCTTCCCATTTAATTTGCAACACCAATCTCATTACAAACTCAAAGTAGATAGTGGATCACTAATCAGTGATGAATTTTCTTGAGAAAAAATAAATTGAAATTTCTTCAAAGGATGCTGCTATGAACTCAGGAAAGGGTAGATAATAATTAGAAAAGTGAAAATAATATTTTGAATAACCAATAAGGCCACCTGAAAATTTTGCCCCATTTAAATAAAGTAATAAAATTACCCCCAACTTTTGGAGAAGTGAAAATTTACGAGTGCAACAAGTTTGAATGAAAACAGAGTTCACTAAGTTATCACATGAACCCCCAAGAGATACATGTAACTTTCCATCCACAAATGTGCAAGCATGTTCACATGCATGAGCCTAGTGAGATCAACATACACATACCAATTACATGCATGCATATTAAGAGTACTCATCAAACTTACAGTGGAACCCTTCTGCATAAGTATGCCACGTTTGCAAGCCAGATCAGGAGGCCTTTCCAGTAGTCGCGAATGCTTCATGGATAAATGAAAAAAAAGTAAGAAAATATTTAAGAGAGAAACCTCCAGAACTGACTATAAAATATGCTCACAAAATAGAAAACAAATGACCAGAATAGGCTTCATTTTCAGTGCTGCCCCAGCATCCTAATTAAATGTCATGGGCATAATGAATCGCAAGGCCACTAGTCCTTCTCCAAGTTGTGATGGTGTCACTTACATAAGCAATAATTAGACCACAAATCAAAAGACAAAAACTAAAAAATTATTATGAAGTCCTAAGCATTGGTTTCAGCACTTTACATGTAAAAGTAACTTACAGCTGTATTTGACCTAACCATGTCCAAACAGGAAAAAAACAAGTGTCTTGAGAAAATCAAAATGTTAACAAATATTCACAGGATTTTCAGCCAGTGTTGGAAGTTACCTTTTCACATTTCAGCGCAGCCATAACAAGTCCTAGATTTCCAGGTTCTATAGATGAAACAGCCTTGCCACTACTAACATAGTTTCTCCATTTTGTGACCCATGATGAGGGGACTAAGTAATATTTGCAGTTCAAAGACAGAGGAATACTCTTTCCCATAGCCAATTTCTCATGATTCTGGCGCTGTTTCACCTTCATTGCTCTGCAGCATAGAAACAGTAAGAAAGGGAAAAATAAAAGTACTTGATTAATACAATGAATAAAACATGGAAATGACCTTAAAGAATCCTCCAAACAGGCAACTTCAGAAAGTTCGTCGCTGCATTGTGAACACTGCTTAGAATCTAAAGAAAAAGTTACACACTCCAAGGGATCGTCAAGTTTTAGTGTAGTAGCATCATCATATAAGAATAGCCAAAGGTTCTCTGGAACCAGCAATCGCTTGGCACCAGGTGCTTGCTCAGGCGTCAATTGCCCATGAGAACATCTAAGTGAAACTGTTGGTCCTGCATCAGCTTCACATGGAGCATCAAGGTTTTTTCTTCTCGCCCACTGTTGCAACCTACAGACAAGATGTTAGAAGCACAAGGATCAGGGCAAGTCAAATTCAACTATGAAACTACTGTTTCGATACATGGGCCTTAAAACATCCTAACAGTCATCCAAAATTTTAATTCATATTCATATGCCATTAAATGATGAACTGAGGAAGTACAGAAGTATAACCCAAAACAAAAACAAAAAGAACCTTCTAAATATTTTCGCCTTGTACAGGAAAAATAAGAGATCGACAATGCAACAAGTGAAACAAAAAGCATGGAAAAGAAAAAGATCGCAAAACAATACCATGTCTTAGACACATAATATGTTCCGTCAGAACAATTCCCAGAAAGTACATCATTTGCAACATCTCTCATTCTTGTTCTCCGATCCCGATAGCTATCAGCAGAGACAATAGACTGCGCACCATCAATAAGGCAACCCATGCAGTAGTCGTCTTGGGTCAGCGTTGGCCCTCCACCATACTGCATTTACAAGAATCTCAGCCAATCCTCAACAAAATGGCACATCTTATGCAATAAAAAAGGAGGGGAAAATAGAGAAGCTTCTAAAGAGGAAAATAAGTTAAAAATGCAGGAACGGCATTCTTCTAGGAAAGAAAGCAAAGTTCCAACCATATTACAGTGAACTAATTAAATCATGTGCAGTGGAAGAACTAGAAAGCCTGATACCTTAGACAACAAATTGGCCCAAGCTTCACTAGACAACCGCTTCATGGAGACAACTTTTGATGCTGGAACTTTTCCATGGCAGCATTGAATAGATGTGTTATCCAAAACACTGCAGTATATAATGAGGGTGATTCCACACAAGTATAGGATAGTTTCATCAGAGTGTGATTAGTTCAAGATAGACAATAAGAAATAATTCCTACAAGAAATTACAGCTGGAGGCCGATATGCATTAACAGATATTAACAAGAGAATGAGAGATGAAGCATAAGAAATAGTAATTGCATACACGACATGGATTAGCAAACATATACTTACCCTGGAGTGATGGTGTCAGCCCACTGGCGAAGCCAGTCAGTTGAAACCCAAAAAAATGGTTGCTCAGATGACTGAACAGGAGCTTCTGAAAGAATTGATCTCACTTCCTGTCTCCTCTCTGTAATATGATGCACTTCCTGCTCCTTCTTCAATTTGTACTGCTGGCAAGCATCAAGATATGATGCGTTCAAATTTTTTACATCTTCAAAAAGGTGACATGGAAGAGACAAGCCATCAGTTAAAGGACTCTCATGATCTTCTAAAATAATAACGTCAGCACCAGCAACCATAGAGCCTTTTACAACATCCTTCACAGCATGCCTAAGATTATACATTAGCATGTATGCATCACTAGATGAAAAACTCTCTTTATTACTACCAACAGTGGATTCTGAAGATTGTGGATGAGCAGCTACTGTATGGTTTCCATTAGCCACAGCAAGCGTTGCTTCTGTGTGACTTGGAGAAGAAACTGACTCGCTTAGAACACCCGTAGAAGAGCCTTCTCCAAATGGATGGTTACCCAAGTTTGAAACATGCTCATCATCAAATTCCCACCACAGCCCTGTATTTTCATCCTTAATATGAGCAATGTAATGGCCACTATTTACAGCTGTTCCCTTGTGGATCAATACAGCTGACAAGTCATATACCCATTCTTGCTGAGATGGTTCAGATAGCCTCTGCCGCATATCCAGTTCTCCAGGGAAACAAAACGCAGAAGTGATTTTCTTCTTTGTGGTAGTCTAATGACAAACAAATGCACCAAAAAGAACAACACTTTAAAATGTAATAACTGATATCTAGAGACAAATTTTGCAGTATAGTTGGTTGCAAAGCCTTCGAATGAAGACAATAAAAGAATACTCAAGTCCAATATGTAACCTGACAACAGACAGAATTATTTAAAACATCAAACCACTCTAAACCAAAAAAAAATGACACCAAAATGAGCTTGAGGTTTAAATAAACGGTCCCCAGACCCAGGCTAATATGTTATGTGCAACCAGAAAACTGAAATGTCAGTATAAACTTTGGACAGCCTTGTTCACATGCCCCTGACCAAAATACCCACTTCATGCAGTTGCACTTTAAGTCATTAACAATATTTTCCTCCTGACACATCAAGGAATTAACACCTTCCTTTCCCATCTAGAAAAACCCAAAAAAGATGTCAGGTGCAAAACACAGGACTGCTTTGAATGTCATCAAGACAAATATATTCCAAACAGAAAGCAGAGACCACACCTTTTACAAAATGATACTACCTAGTTTAGGGTCCCACCAGAATGAGATTTAAAATAAAAATAAAATAAACACAACAGTTAGTGAAGTGGAGAGAGAGATGCATGCTTTTTATCAATTACAAAGAAATTTTGGGTCCTAAAAGTACATCATAAAGTACCTTTGGAAGGAAAACACAACGCTTAAGCTGAAAATTAAGCACCTTCGGCAGTGTTCTTAGCTTGATGCTGCGAGTAGCATCAACCATCATTTTACATGACTCACAGAAATACTGATTATCTCCACAAAGCTCCTCCACACTAAGGTAATCATCCAAACTGTCATCTAAGCTTTTCAAGCCTTTGACATTCAGCTCCAGCTCATAGAAGTCTTCCATTTTTGAAGAAGCTTCAGACTCTTTACCACATTTTGAGCACCTGCAACAGAACCGACATAAGAGCAGAAAAACCTCTTATTTCATCATTGACCAATGGTCAGCAATCTTACTTTCATAGTACTTAACATTTTTGGGAGGAAAAAAAATATACAGAGAAGTTGAATCGTCTTTTTCCAAGGCTAGTATATAATTAGAATGGAACACCTAACTTGTGAATAAGTAATATATGAACAAGGTTTGGTCTTATTGTTAAAAAATTATTTTAAAAGAAAAAGGGTAAGCTAACACAAAGATAAATATATAGCATCAGACAAGAAGAAGAAGAAAAGTTTCATAAAGCATCGTCAGAAACCACCAAATGCATGCATACACGCTTGCTCAAGCCTGTCATACATTCAGAGGCCTTTAAGCCCATTCCCAGATATAGAACATGACCTCAGAGTTTCTTCTACACACACAAGCGCACTAATAAAAGGTAACAAGAGGATTTTTCTCTGTTTCTTCATATCAGCAAAGATCATCTAAGTATACCAAGATGGGAATATTTAGAATACCAGAAGCAGACTTCCTCAGGTTGTTAATTCTACAGAAGGAAATAAGGCCAAAGGACTCAGCAGACATTCAGGTCGAGAGTACTATGTTAGAAACAAAAACAATTTTCTGAATTTATCCAACAGCACACTTATATTTCAGTATGCGTATATGTAAGACTTGACAAGTAAGCTCTACGACTTTTATTTTTTCATTGTGTCTTCTGTCTCCTCCATTGTCTTTTAGCTTCACTAAACAATATAAGTTTTAGGTAAAAGAGGCTCGAGACAAGAGCCTGTGCCTACTGTTGATGAACAAATAGTTTCATCCTTATCTAGGATCAGCAGGACTACAAAGGAAATTTGGCTCCTCAAAGTTGACTTTGTCCCCACAACCAACAAAGATACAACAGAGAGGTTAAGTTATCATTAAAACAGTCAAAAGAACCAAAGACAATAGTGTGATTATGTTAAACAAATAAGATGAGCAGAAAAAGTGAAAAACTAAATATGACAAATTTGATAGCAAAAGGGAGAAAACATGGCATCTGAAATAGTAACTGTCTTACATTGTTACATTTGACACGCTCCCACGGAAGAGATCTTGAACAACTGTCCTCGCCTTAGAAATTTTAGAAAGGCTCAGGCAACGTTCAAGTAAGGAAAGAAGTAAGGTCAGGAACTCATGGCTATCTTGCTGGACTCCATTATCTAACTCCAGCGTTTTTATAAATGGTGCTGAATCAATAAAAGCCATTTTACTAGCATGTAACTGTGCAAAAAGCCGGGCAAGTTGATCAAGCACAGGACTTTGCTTTAATACATCCGGTTCAACAGAGAAAACGCCCTCTCTAAAGGAAGCATTCATGTGCAAGCATTGAAGTATGCTGTTGGCATAGCATGTTGCGCCCAGATTAGTGAGTCCAGCATGTGAGTCAGCAGAAGCACGTAGATCATTGGAGGGGTCAGCACCAAGTCCTTGGATAATATCTGATAATTTCTGCCATAATCCAGATTTCCTACTTCCATTGGGTGGTGGAATCAGACCACAAAAGCAATTGGGGTTGTCTTTGGTATTCACACGGCAGCCTTGACAAACTGGCTTTGTGATCATGTACAGCTGATTTACATCTTCATTGGTTACCTCCCCAGTGTTATGAATTTTCCTGCCAAAGAAAATGTAAGAATATGCATAACACATCACCACAAATCGCTAGGCGAAAAGAAAAAACCTTTTTCCATCGGAAGTATAGGCCATTGTACCTTAATATTTCAGAGGTGATATCAACATTATCCACTTGTCTATGCCTCTTATTTTTACTCCGTGTGGTTGGCCTGCTCATTGTAACACCAAGCTAATCTGCAAGAACAAAAAGGGTACTATTATTATCCAACACAACATTCAACAAACAGCTCTTTCTCTACTTTGTGTTTTTCTCTTCTTTCCATGAGTGTTGCTGGCATTGCAATACTCCTACAGATTTGAAAATTCTGGATTACGGAATACTACTACTACTATTATTATTCTTATCTAACACCATCATTGAGAAATAATCTTGTGCTTCAGCAAACAATTTGTTATTAGCTCAGACATTGCAGAAAACGAAAATACCGAGAGAGAGACCAAAAAAAACAAAACCCTACAAATTAAAAGTTGCAACGGTGAACCAACTGAAGAAGGAAAACGAAAAGAAAAACAAAAATTGGTAGCACAGAACAGAAATTGCAATATTTTATCAGTACAAGCTGCTAATCGCAAGAAAATAGACAAACAATTCGGAGTTGTAACAGGGGAACAACACTGTGTTACCTGAAGGGCGACAGAGGGAGTTGAAGAGGAAGAAGACGTCAGATTTTTTTCCCTCTAAGATAAATGGTATAGGAGGAGGAACAGCAGCTGGTGTTTAACGTGAGCTGGGTATTAATGCAAGAAGAAGAGATGCAAGCGATGAGATCATCTTTAACAAAATATAGGAGATGAAAAAAAGATACTATTTGAGAGAGCGAGGGAAGCAGAGGAATACAGAGAGGTAAATGATCAGAAGACTCACACCACCTCTCTCTCTCTCTCTCTCTCTCTCTCTCTCTCTCTCTGGCTCTCTATTTTCTTTCTTCTTTTTCTTAAAAAACATTGATTTTATTATATTTTTTTATATAATAAGAAAGTTTCCTCTTATGAATCAAACTCGTATCCGTACCTACCTACTCTCTCCGTCATTTAATAACAGACGTTTTAAGATAGTAGAAAAACGTAAAATAATAATTTTTAATTTTATTTTATTCTACATTGTTTCATTTTTACGTTTGATTTCCACTCAAATTACCACACCATTATCAAATTAGGTTGATTAAAAAAAAAAAATGTCATTTGCACAAAATATATGCTTCGTAAAAGATAAAATGACAAATACTCAAAATAGTAAAAAAAATATAGAAAAACGTCGATTATTAAAAGACAGAGAGAGTACTTCTTAGCGAAAGCATGCACTTAATTAATTTCTTTATTTTTGTTAACATGGCTTTTTCCTATTTTTATCATGGACAAATTTACAACCATCAATACATGACAACTGTTTATTGGTGGAACTTTTTAATCATGATAAAAACCATTACACCTTATGGATAACCCATATAGGATGGTTTCACACAAACCACAAGGACAGAATCATCAACAATTTTAGTAAGTAAATAAAGTTATTAATTATCATATAAACAATTGCACCAATAGGCAGCTCCCATGTGTCCGTGATAGAAAAAAAAGTACTATTAACTTTTTTTATACATTATTCAACATCTATGTCTCTTTTTTAGTCTGACTAATCTGAATTCTTATCGTAAACAATTTCTTTAGGGTTCGTTTGGTTGAAGGATTATAAAACTCCCTAGAATATTATTTTATTTTGTGGATTTTTAGAAGTCAAAAATTGTTATGAATATAAAATTATCTAGTTTAGCTGCATTAGGTATAATATTATAAAATGTAAAATTCTTAATACATCCTTACTTTAGTAATGTTAAATAGCAACCTTATAAATTTATAAAATTATAATTTCACTTAATCTACAAAAAAAAAAATGGCAATCAACGACGGATTTTTTGCGAAAAAATTTTACATTGCAACTTTTGATTTTTCTACGGAATTTCCATCGCAAACTAAAAAAAACTATAAAAAAAATTCAGCACCTTTTCTGGATACTTTTTGACAGAATTTTCCGTTGCTAACGTTTTCGACGGGAAAATATTAAGTGTGAGTTCGTAAAAAAACGTCTCTTTTTCTCACAAAATGTGTGCACGTATCATTTTTTATGGAAATTTTTGTCGCAAATAACCCTACACTAACGATTTTGGATTTCGCACAAAAAATAATATTTAATATTTTTTTTTTTGGCATAGAGTTACTCTTATTATTATTAATTTTTTTATAAAAAATTAAAAAAATCTTATTTTTAATATCATAAAAATAATTTATTTTGGACGAAGGTTGAATATTTATCTTCTATTAACTGATTTGGCTAATAAAAGCAACAATAAAATGCTCTAGAACTTGCATGCCAGGTAATTTTTCTTTCACATGGTTGTAGCCGTTTTTTCTTTTTGCCTGTCTCCAATCATCTACTATTTCTTCTTTATCTTTTCTTTTGGTTTTCATTTTGGTTTTTGTTGTTTGTTTTTTTAGGTTTTCTTCTTTCTGTTAATAATGGTTGATCATTTATGTTCCCCAATTTCTCACCGGCACAGGAGAAGATTTCATTATAAAGATTTTTTCAAAATTTATGGTAGCATAATCATAAGATGGTGTCAGAGTAAGAGATCATCTTCGCAATCTCCAAACAAAACTAAATCAGAAGCATCAATTTTCAAAGAATCGCCTAAGGTATGTATATTGTATAGATATTCATGTTAGAAGAATGTTTAGAAGATGAAATTTCCAGAAAAGGCTAAGAACCTTGACATGTGGAGGTGCTTGCATGCATGTGGTTTGACAACATGCAGGGAATTCGTTTTGATACAGAAGGAGAAGAAGACGAAGACATGATGAATGGAGGATCGGGGAAGGCGGCCTACAGAAATAAATCCCCGAACGATATCGATGTCGGGAGCGAGAGTCCTTTGAGCCCTGGAATGCGTTCTTCCAAACACGGAAGCATGGATGGCAGCTATTATCCAAAGATACCTTCCCCGTCGTTAAGAAGTGGAAGCCGGAGGAGCCCGTTATCCCCGTTGTCCGCGCCAACGGGCCATAGCTTGCTTCCCAATAGCAGGAGCCGGCGAAGCATGGATGGAGTCCCTTCATCTCTGTCAAGAAGTTGCAGCCGGACACCCATTATGTTCTCCAACTCAAGTACTGGCACAATGATGAAACCTCCAGCAATGGTCAAGACCCTAGAATGCACGCTTGAGGAGCTGTGTTATGGATGCATGAAGAAGTTCAAGATCACAAGAGAAGTCATCACAGCCACGGGGTCTGTGTTTGTATACATGGTCGTTTAATATATACACCAAAACCATGATAACGTACATTGTGTACTGATTGATAAACATGTATGGCAGGTATACGATCGAAGAAGAGGAAATGGTGACAATTCAAGTCAAGCCAGGATGGAAAGAAGGCACCAAGATCACATTCGAAGGGATGGGGGACGAGAAATCTGGTGTGTTCGCGGCGGATGTTACCTTTGTCATTGCCGAGAAAGAGCACCCGTTGTTCCGGAGAGAAGGTGATGACCTTGAGGTGGGAGTGGAGATCCCTCTCGTCCAGGCTCTCACCGGTTGCCGGATTTCCGTCCCTCTGTTGGGTGGGGAGGAAACCACCCTGGTGATCAACAACGACATCATTTACCCTGGCTATCAAAAAATCCTTACTGGCCAAGGTATGCCAAACACCAAGCACCAAGAGAAGAGAGGGGATTTAAAAGTCTTCTTCCTAGTTTATTTCCCAACAGAACTCACCCCTCGACAACGTTCAGACATTGTTGACATCTTGCAGGATTCAAGCTGTTGAGTCTTTTTTTTCAAACCATGGGTGTCTGCCGTTAGTTAAATTCCGCTCCTCTGTTCTCTTTTTTTCTTCTCAATTATAGTCTCTCCTCCTCCTCTTCTCCATTTAGACAACTCTAAATTCTTGTAGTACACATTGTAAAATAGAGTTAGAAACTCGAAAGATAGGTCGACAAGTTATTAGATATCAAAAAACTGTACATCTGTGTTTTAGTATTTTAATAAAATAAAACTAAAAATTGTGCTTTGAATATGTAAAATAAATAGAAGAACTATTGTTTTTCCATGCTTTCATTTCATCCAAACAAATAGACAGCGAACATGACTTATAACAAGTTCGATTCAATCTCAGCTCTGAGCATAAGGCATTGCATTCACCACAGCACCAACAATACTGCAAACAGTACACGTTACATCCTTGAAACCAAGCTTGGGCCGCAAATTTCCAGAACAATTACACGAACCACCTCGATCCTCTTACTTGGACCACCCAAGCAGAGCTCGGATTATGTCCATAAAACCACCGCTCATTAGAGCTTTCATCACGGTTAGCTTCCTCCTTGTGTATGGTGGATACCTCAGTGGTGCATCACCAGTGAAGCTTCGATAAAGAACTGCCTTCTTATGGCTAAAAGCATCAAAGGAAAACTTTCCATGGTATGAGCCCATCCCACTCTCCCCAACACCTCCGAATGGTACCGTATGAACAGCAAGCTGCAGAATCAGAACCATATTACATCATAGTTATTCAGCAAAGCACATTCAAGAAAAATACAGGATTTTACAGGTCCGACAGTGCCTACATATTTTTGGTGTTACCACGCTGTTCTCAAGCATATTACATAAGGAAAAAACAAATCAAAACGAAGATGCATGCGAATGCAACTTTCACATATGGTTTTAAATCCCAAATCATTATTTTTTTTGTCAGCCATGATGAGTGTACAATGATTTTTGTTTTTAACAAAGGACGTGAACACACATCATAAGAGAAAAATGTCAAGACCCTAGAGAGCATGGCATTTAGCACGACAATGCTAAGTGCATCATTTTACCCAGCTTACTCTATTGTCTACTTTTGACTTAAGTGTTCTAGGTCCAGTGAGATCTAAATATATTCACAACCTTTTACTAAAAAATAGTCGAAGCCATATTGATTTTCTGACTGATAGTCCCCAAACTTTCTTATATTTCACCTAACTTTCATGTTCAGCAAAAGCACCTAGATGACAGTCTAGCCTACTAATGCAGACTGCATCTCTAGTTTTAGGAGATGGCTAGATCAACCATAACTAATTGTACGCGCACAAGGTGAGTAAATAAATTATGCTACGCATGCATATTCATGAATACAGTGTCAACAAGTTGAAGGAGGAAGAATTACATGCACAGTAGTGTCATTGACAACTATGCCTCCAGCAGAGACAGACATCACAAACTGTTCTCTGAGTTTCTTGTTATTTGTGAATAGATAAGCTGCAAGTGGCTTTGTTTGGGAGTTTATGACATCAAAACTATCTTCAATTTTGTTCACCTGTTCAAACCAAAAGAATGAAATAGTAATTGATATTCAGCATCTCATGTATGTGAATGAGAAGGAAAATATCTAATACATAAATAACAGCAATCGGGCATTTGAAGAATTATTAACCTCTTTCTGTTTTTACTAGAGATCATCATTTCAATGAACAACTCCTAACATTAACTTGCCCTTAAATTGATAGCACATCTCATATAAATGAATGAGAAGAAACAAACTATAACTTAGATAATAGAAATTGGACAACTGAAAGTATCATTTCTCCTTTTCTTTCTACAGTCATTATTTCAGCATAGAACTCCTAACATGAAAAGCTCCTTCTAGCACTTCTTCATCTTATTTTGAAAGCACACCTGGACTCTGTTCCAGCAAAGCAATGCCATATATTTATCATTTTTTATGGGAAAAGCATGACTCTTTTGATGTCGTAACATCAGTTATAGAATTGGTGCTATCAGTATCACCCAACGTCAACAAAAGTTCATGTATGCTCTAGAAGTAGATTAAAACACATTTTCCCTATATTTCTAAACCTTGAATTCCTATACAGATAGTGCATACGGAATGGGAATGCAAATCCTGGTTCTTACAGTGATAATAGGGAGCAAAGGACCGAATATTTCCTCATTCATGATTAAAGAGTCTTGCGGAACATCCAACAAGATGGTGGGAGCAATTCTTCTGCCATTGAAAAAAGAAGAAATGTGTTAGAAGCTCATTCATTTGGACAAACTAAAAAACCAAGAAAATGATGAGCAGATACACAATAGCACTCACAGGTTCACTTGGTCTCTTTCACCTCCGCAGACAATCTTACCAGAAACCTTATCCTCATCAAGTAGCTTTGTCAAACGATTAAAATGGTTCGCGTTAACGATCCGAGACATGTCTTTTGATTCCAATGGGTTCTTCCCATAAAAGCTCTCCAGTTCTGTTCTGAAAGCGTCCACCTGGAAAAGAGTTCAATGAATAACAGGGGCAAAAAAAGAACAAGAATTGAATAGTAAAGG
>NBIL01116601.1:0-24840 GCA_002752925.1 Viola pubescens var. scabriuscula | reverse complement strand
TGGTCTTGTCTAGTGTATGTCTTCACCTTTCTCTATGGATCGAACCTCTTGCCACTGTCTTCAATCTTTTTTGTTGCATGTGATAAGTTGTAATTATTTGACCGTGCCCTCGACAAGCACACATCAGAATGCAAATTAGTAAATTGATTCATTCGAATCATTCGAGAAATTCAGAATTCTTCAGAATTGCTATCTGCAGAATTCATTGGTTTTGTTATATCCTGGGAGGCAATTTGCTAGGAACCTATTAGCAAACTCGATACGAGTGGGGGCAAATATTGTCTTAAGGAAAACGATATTTCTCGTGTCTCAAAACCACATTATTACTCTTTCCGTTTAACACAATATTCCCAACAGCAGTGACTATAAAGTGAATGAAAATGACTACTTGACACCCCATGTGCCTGCTAAGACCATCAAGCTCGGTTCGAAATTCGCCAATTCATTCATGTCGGAGACATGGATTCTGATGCGGCGAAACTTCATCAACGTTCTGCGCACCCTGGAGCTTTTCCTGTCAAGACTCATGGTCCTAACCGTGATGGGATTCATGATGGCCACCATGTTCATAAACCCTAAATAAAGCTTACAAGGAATCACCAACCGCCTCAGCTTCTTCATCTTCACAGTCAGCCTTTTCTTCTTCTCTTCCAACGACGCGGTCCCTGCATTCATCCAAGAACGCTTCATTTTCATCCGCGAAACCTCCCACAACGCATACCGAGCATTTTCCTACATGATTGCAGGGCTAATCACTTTCCTCCCTTTCCTCCTGCTACAATCTGGTGTCTATGCAGCCATAGTCTGGAAAGCCTTAAAGCTTCGCAGCCCGTTCTACTACTTCCTGCTCGTGCTCTACATGTCCCTACTCTCAACCAACTCGTTCGTGGTCTTTGTCAGCTCTGTTGTGCCTAATTTTATCCTCGGTTACGCAGCGGTCATCGCCTCACCGCCCTCTTCTTCTTGTTCTGCTGCTATTTCTTGAATAGCAATGACATTCCTCGGTATTGGAAATTGATGAACAAGATCCCAACAATGACGTATTCGTATGAAGGGCTGATAATGAATCAGTACCAAACGGATGCAACTTTTGCATAAACCAATGTAAGTGTGGGAAACACCACTGTACTCCACAACATCACTAGCTTCAGCATCTTGGATTCGCTCAAAATTAGCGGCGAAGAAAAGAAGAAATGGGACAACGTGCTTGTCATGTTGGGTTTTGCTGTTTTTTATTGGATCATATTTTACATTGTTCTCCGTTTCTTCTCCAAGAATCAAAGATCCTAGCGTAGCAAATGACAGCGAGGAGAAATCTTGAATTCTGCATTCCATTTAATTAAGCTCACTTGTTTTTAATTGATGAATTCTCTGGACGATACATGTTTTAAGTTTGCATTATTAATTATTATTAAGCTTAGATAGAACATTGACGGGCCATGAATTGTGGAACTTTTACAGCTATTATTATGCGGTCTCCTGTCGTCAATTGACATCACTATTTTGATTTGTGGAAAAAATAGAGTAAAACCATTATGTTTGAGACCATATTGTAATTTACAATTAAATTTAGCTTACTCACGGTCATTTATTTCTGATTCCATGAAAACTCAATCCAACTCTACCTTATTGTCAAGCGTACCTGCAATAATATACCAAAACGAGATCTAGCGCTTCCTATTTTACAATAATGGCTCGTATATGGTGATCTACTAACGCGTGCATGCCTGAATTCATTGCTCTCGTGTTCATTCTTACATGACAAAAGTTAATAATTTACTTAACCGGTGATAGAAAGTGGTTCATTACATGGTAACAGACAAGAAGAGAGACATGAAATGAAAGATTGGTCCGCCCAATTATTTTACAACTTGATTAGATTTTAAATATAAGATAATTAGACCACCCCAACCACTAAAACAAAGTTTTAATACTAATCAAATTCCATTATTCTAACAAACAATTGGAATCAAATTAATTTAAAATTATTGTTATTATTATTCTAATCATAATCAATCAAACCCCTATGCTTACGCTCTCTACCTTCTACATTTTGAAGTCAAACCTATGTTGTTATCAACCTCTTCTGCTTCAAAACCTTCCATTTCCTTGATACCCTTTTGTCGCTGTGCTCTCTCTATGATTAAATCCTAGTCAGAGTCGGTTACCTGATTGAGTTGTTTTAGTCGCTCTAGTAGTCATCAAATAGCTGAACCAACAGGTGTGTTTTTGGAATTGTTGACTCGATGGGACAATAAAACTGTTTGCAAGAAATTGATAAAGAGTTTCTTGGATGGCAGAAGTTTCTTCTGCAAGATGATGAGTAGCTAGTCGGTCAGTTCGCGTACCAAGTTCAGTGATCCGATGGCTCGAGCTCCGGTTAAGATGAGAAGATGATGGGAGGGATGCAAAATTGGATGTTAAGAAGTGTCGAATTCTGCATTATTTGTCTGTTCATACTTGTTCAATCAGCTTCTGCACAGAATGGTAAGTTCTTATTGCATAGTTAAAACTGGAAATAAATTCACTTCTTTCCAGAGTTTACATTGGAATTCAGATTCGATTTTGACTTACGAAAATATTGTGCAGAATTAGTCTGTTTTTCTCTGTTATGAACCTTAGAAGCTGGATCTGTAGGGCATAGAAGTTTCATGTTTGTTTTTTTTGGTTTTTTTTTTCCTGATCTTGAGATCTATTATTTTCCTGAACATTGAAATCTATGATAATTGTATGTCAGAACTGGTAAAACCTAGGTTACAGGAATGTTCTGGTCAACGACCAAGTTCTAAATTTAGACAGCCAATGATTATTATGTTGTAATATTTTAAGACATGCAATTCGTGCAGATATTTCAATAATGTTTAGCACTCCGAGTGTTTAGGTCTGAACCACATGCATTTTTAAATCCACTAGAATAGGATCAGGACTGATCTTGATCGCACCGGGCTGATACTAACTTTAAAATGTGATGTGCACATGATTTCTTGCAGGATTTGTGAGCATAGCATGCTGTGCTGAGACAAGTTTTTCTGATAACAACAAATTAAACTGGACGTCGGATGATGAATGGTTCCCCGATAAGAAAAGTTGTCACCATATAACAAGTGGAGCCGGAAATGATACAGTTAGAGTTTTCCCCATCGATTCGGGAAAAAGATGTTACAGTCTACAAACAAACAGTGAGCAAGATTATCTGATAAGGGCCACATTTCTTTCTGGAAACAACCCAGTGAGTCGTTTGGGCTCGCTCTTTGATGTTCTTATCGGTGTGACACCGATAAGACAAGTGAATTCATCGGAAGATTTCAGCGTGGAGGGCATTTTTAGAGCTACTAGACAGGAGACAGATTTTTGCCTAGCGCACGACCAAGGAGATCCGTTCATTTCAAAGCTTGAACTGAGGCCACTGGATGATGGAAAGTATCTACAAGGAAATTACTCTTCTAATGTTTTCAGATTGGTTAGCAGAATTGATGCCGGAAATACTGGGGATGACATCAGGTATACTCTATAGTCTATTACTCTTCTTCTATTCTCTCGAACGGGAATAGTTTCCGACCCGGAAGCTGTCAGAGATTCTAAAGACCACCTAACCAACATGTGTCAGAGAAACCTTATTGACGGTATTACAAGTTACCTGCTTCATCCCGTAAATTTTCAATTTCAGGTATCCAGACGATCCATTTGACAGAATATGGCACAGTCATGACTCGGGAAGTGTTTCTGCATCTTCACCTGCTACCTCTGGCGGCACTTCCCTACACAATGCCACCACAACAGTGCCTCTCAGGGTTCTCCGAACAGCGCTAATGCACACCAACAAATTGGAGTTCCTGCACAAAGACCTGGACATGGAGTATCACAACTACACTGTGTTCCTCTACTTTCTAGAGCTCAATGACAGTGTACAAATCAGACACAGGGTATTTAACATCTACATCAACAATGAGATGCAAAAGGGGAATTTTGACATACTGGCTATGGGATCAAACTATAGGGAAGCAGCTCTAAATGTAGTAGCGAATGGGTCTCTGAATCTGACTCTTGTCAAAGTGGAAACTGGATATGATCTTGGGCCCATTTTAAATGCCTATGAGATCCTGCAAATGCACTCATGGTCCCAAGAAACGAACCAAGACGATGGTAAGCTCAATAGTCAAATAAGCGGAAACTACGAAGCATAACTCATAATTGATACTAAATCTCTGTTCCTAATTGATACTAAAATCTCTTCTTCAGTGGACGCTATGGCAAGTGTGAGGCGAGGACTGCTACTGCATAACAAAGAAAACCAACTGCTGCAGAGTTGGTCAGGGGACCCCTGCCATCCTCACAATTGGACAGGCGTGACATGCAAATACAGAAATGGTTCCTCTGTCATCACTCAGCTGTAAGTTCCTTCATTAACATATCTTGAGAAAAGAAACTGAGACTCGACTTTGTGTGGTCAATAATGTCCTCTCTTAATCTTTCTTCTCCAACATATTGCTCATCAATAGTATTTACCAGGGATATTTCTTCAAGTCAACTTCAAGGGCGGATTCCTACCAGCATCATTGAGCTTAACTACCTAACGGACTTGTATGATTCCTGCACTCTTAGATACTGGGTAGTGAATCTACTAGTGATACAGGAATGAAAAAGTGACAGCCTTACCAAAAGAAACTGATGACACAATGCAGGAATGAAAAAATGACACAGCCTTACCAAAAGAAACTGATGACACAATGCATGAATGAATTCTCTCTCACATAAAAGATCATATACCAAACAAAACACTTCCACGCCTACTCAATTCCTAAAACATACAGGATTACAGTCTAATTGATGCAAAACGCAACACTGTATTAATACTAGTAACTGAGAGAGCTTTTCTATTATTTGCACTAAAAAAGCTAACCCTCTCCACCGACACTGCAGTGTAAAATTGTACCTTCCGTGCATTTTCCCATTATTTACTCTACTGCTTCTTGTTTATAGGAACTTTAGCTACAATGGCTTCACTTCCATGGTCCCAGAGTTCTTCAGCACTTCCAAGTTGACATCGGTGTAAAGTTTCTTATTTCAAGCTCTGTTCATACTTAATAACATTTCATCTGCAAACTAGAGGAATCTTAGTTTAAGTAGGCAAAACCATATCTGTAAGAAGCCTATTTCATACACACACACACATAAAATAGATGGAGCAGTTAAGGTTTGATGCTTATGGCATCATATTTGTAGCTATAATAATTTCTCCTCCTTTTGGATCCACTAAGACTAGTCTCATTATACTATCCATGCAATTTCACAGTTTTATAGAGAAGTTGGCAAAATCATACTATGCTACAATAATATGCCACAGTGACAATAGTCACAAATTAGTTCGTTTACTGCTCCACACAATGACTATATGCCACTTTCTGATTTCATACAGGGATTTGAGCAACAATAATCTTATGGGAATTCTTCCAGATTCCTTAATCTTACTTCCATATTTAACAACACTGTAAGCTACTTTGTCTATCATTTAAAACCAAAGCATATTCATAATTCAACCTTGCTACTAATGCAAACTTAATTTACAACTTGTGCCTTCCCTAGATATTTTGGGTGCAATCCGCTTCTCAGTGCTCCCAGCTTTAACAGCTCAAGACTTAAAACAGAGTAAGAGATCTAACTGACTAATGTAAAACCATGATTTTAAATTGGAAGAATGAAGCACAAATATAATGCTCTATATGTACCCTAAATTTCAGCTCTGGGGAATGTGATGGAGAGGAAGCAAGTAGCACACGAGGACTTCTCATAGGCAGCATTGCATCTGGATCACTCCTATTAACCCTAGCAGCAGGAATAATTTTTGCTTGCATCTGCGGACAGAAATTCAAGACTAGAGGAAAAAAGTTTCATGGGAAAATGGCACAGAGTAAGAAAAAACAATCCTGCGCTACTGATATTTCCAAAATGTACAGTTTTGATGCCAGGCTAAACTAAATGAACCAAGACTGCACAAGAACCCATGATCCACTACTAACCAAACTGGCATCTATCACAAAATAAATATTCAACAATCCTCTATCTCCTTAGTTAGTTTGACTTGCTTTCAGAACAGTTGTATTCAGGTTTTTCATGTTTTCAGATGTATTCACTGCAGTGGATACAAAGATCCTCATCTATAATCTTTAGTTATCAAAGTTTTATTCAATCCATGTCAGCAAATTAGATATCAAAGTACAGAATAACATGGGAAGAAGAGTATACAACAAAGCTGTTACCATCTTCCGCAGTCTGTGAACCATAGAAATAATTAAACGAAAATATGCATGCAGAGATCAACATAGTAGACCTATGGCCAGTATGTCACTGTTCATCCATCCAATATATTTTTTCAGCATTCATCTTACATTCATATCTCTCAACTCATTTTCTATGCAGATGCTGTCTTCTCTATACCCAGTACAGATGCAGATTTCTTGAAATCGATAACCATCCAATCATTTACCCTAGAACACTTAGAGAGTGCTACCCAGCAGTACAAGACCATGATAGGTGAAGGAGGCTTTGGATCCGTATACCGTGGAACACTATCTAGTGGTCAGGAAGTGGCAGTGAAGGTCCGATCATCTACCTCAACTCAGGGGACTCGAGAGTTTGAGAATGAGGTATAAGTAGGACTTTATTGTAGTCCTCTGCCTATTTATAAACCAACTAAACTATGTCATTGAAATGAAAACAATATCTTCAATTTGGCAGCCAGAAATGCCAAGCATCATCTAGTTGTTTCTTTTCTTGCATTCTTTTCTTATTCTGGGTGACTTCTGATAGTAATCACTATGACTACCAAAATTTCATAATGACGATAGAACCCATTTGAATATTTTCTGGTCCATTGTCCATATGCAGTTCTTTTGTGTCGCCATCAGATAAAAAGAAGACTCATTCTGCAACTTTACTCTAATAAACCGAAACCTAAATGCATACTATCAGCTAATTATGGTTGTCTATGTATTTTGCAGCTAAATCTTCTTTCAGCTATTCGTCATGAGAACCTGGTGCCTCTTCTTGGTTATTGCTGTGAACACGAGCAACAAATCCTTGTTTATCCATTTATGTCCAATGGTTCTCTACAAGATCGTCTCTATGGTAGTTCTTCTTAAAACTACAACCACCTAATCTGTTATGGCATTCATATCTTATTAACAAGGAGGTCTTTAACAGGGGAAGCTGCAAAAAGAAAAACACTAGACTGGCCCACCAGACTTTCTATTGCTCTAGGCGCAGCTCGAGGCAAGTAAAATTGGGGTATTAAGCTTTTACGTATCCATTGTTCCCTGTATATAATCATATAGGTGGAAGAGACTAGAGAAACATAATATCATTATTCCTCGTTCAGGTTTGATGTATCTACACACATTCTCCGGGCGTTGCGTTATACATAGGGATGTAAAGTCAAGTAACATACTACTAGATCACAGCATGAATGCCAAGGTGGCAGACTTTGGCTTCTCAAAATATGCTTCTCAAGAAGGGGACAGCTGTGCTTCTCTGGAAATAAGAGGCACAGCTGGATACTTGGATCCTGAGTAAGTACTCAAGTTTCAGATTAGAAATTCAATATCTTAAGTTTCTTTACTGTGAGCAAAATAAATATACTCCCTAAAAGACATGGTTATCACCTCCTTTACTGACAGTAAACTACAACTACTCAGAAGGCTTTTAATGCTCCACTGCTTGATGTCAGGATCTCAACATTAAACTTACAATTTTTGCACTGAGTCTATGAGTATACAGGTTCCTACATCGGTTCTCATTAACATCTATCATTCAGGTACTATTCAACGCAGCACCTATCTGTAAAAAGTGATGTCTTTAGCTTTGGGGTTGTTCTACTAGAAATTGTAAGCGGTCGGGAACCTCTCAATGTAAGCAGGCCTAGGAATGAGTGGAGCTTGGTAGAATGGGTATGTGCTAGTCATGATTTCTTCTATTTATAAGCATTAACCTTTCAATGCTTCTTTTGCAGATGTTACATTTGAGCTTGTTGATATTTTGCAACATGCAACATTTTATGATCACCAGGTTTCCGAATATCCTAGTGAACTAACAAAAAAATCATATATGCCTACAGGCAAAACCATACATAAGGGAATCAAGGATTGATGAAATTGTGGACCCTAACATAAAGGGGGCATACCATGCAGAGGCCATGTGGAGGGTGGTGGAGGTGGCATCAACATGCATTGAGACCTTCTCTGCCTATCGACCATTCATGCCTGACATTGTCCGAGAGCTGGAAGATGCTTTAATTATAGAAAACAATGCTTCTGAATATATGAAATCTATAGACAGCTTGGGAGGGTACAGTCTGGGAGGATCTAATCGCTTCTCAATAGTCATGGACAAGAGGATTACCCTACCACCACCCGCTCCAAGCCCACCAGAACCATCACCAATTAACACAAAAGCTTTGGCTCCTCCAGAGCCAAGATAGTAGATGTGTTGATGCAATGTTAATCTGTGAATGATGATAAGTTTAGTTGCATGTGACAATTATAAAAGAGAAAAATGAGGAGAGTACCTCAATCCTCTTTTATGTGAGGTCATGTGCTTTGATGTCTATTTCATTGCAATAAGATTTTTCTTCTTAATTCTAAATTTTGTCTCCTGAATATTCAGGTTAAAGAATATATTTTTTGCAACTAGATTCTTAATGGATGTAGAACATTTACTTAAACTTTTGAACAATTTAGTCCATGATACAGTTGTATGGACAAGATGAACCAATGTAGTAAAGCCCGGCTAGCATGGATTACAGGGTTAATTAAGTTGAGTAGAGCAAGTTACAGTGCAGCAAACCAATGAGCTTGTAGCTCAATGGTACTTCCTGCAAAGTGTGGAGGGCTAGGCTTCGGGCTAAACACAACCTCAATGCAACCCAAGTCATAGATGCAAGTTAAGGGTAAAACACACTGATGGAGCGCAACCGTGCTGAAGATAATATGGTTGACAATAAAAGCACTAGATGGGAAGCAGACATAACTAGAAGGCATAAAACACATCGATACTACATAAGAACTGATTGTATACTTTGTAACAGAATCCTACAACAGGTAAAGACAACAGTGTGGGTACAAAATTTAATAAAAGATAATTAAAAGCTAACAACTGGTTGTCCAACCTACTCTAGTGTGATCCAAACAAGAAACTTCACATTTTAGACCTCAGAAAGTCATTTTCTGCAAGTTATTGCATCACTTGTATTTCTGCCTGACCTAAGCAAGACTCACTGAATCTCAATCCATACCAAGCATTCCTCCTCCTATGTCTTCTTAGGTTATCAAGCATAAAGAACTATTATAAAACATACTAGATTAAACAATTAAAGCAGAAAGCACCTACTCTTTGTGTCCAAATCCCTATTCGAAGACTCAAGAATATTCCATCTAACTCAATGGCGTTAGAGAAAAGCTAACATCATTGAAGACCTATTCAATGAGACACTATGCATGCTGCATAACCAAGCAACTTAGGGTTATAGGCAACATCTTAGACCAGAGAGGAGGAATATGAGGTGTTAGTATTTACGTCACCTCTGAGTTGCACATTTATTGCTTGTGAAAGCCCAGCTAACCAAAATGCATTTCTATGAAAATAAGAAAGAATACCTGAAACTTCTATAATACTAAACATTAGACACTAATGGAGATGAGATCACGAAGAGAGCGTGATTGATCTCTTTCAGGCTTCTAAGAATTAGACAAATTACTACTTAATTGTCACGAAATATCAATTGGAAAATGGTACTTACTACTTGACAGGTTAACATTGCACAAATTTTCATGAGCTACTGCTATGGATGAAAAGAATTGGCAGAACCCAATGGAGAAAAGTGAACACGGAACAAATAAATCTATATACTGATGATCATCACCAAAAGGGGTACAATACAGGGTTTTGTTTGTTAAACATGATACAGACATGGACTGATTATGGAAGCATAAACAGCGAATTGGAAACAGAATCAGGTGTTAAAAAGAGAAGGGTTGGCGGTTGCAGTACCCACTTGGACTTCAAGCAGCTCTAAACGGCGCTCCAATGTGTCAAGCTTCTCGTTCAGTGAAGCAAGTTTGCTCTTTGTAGTAGCCTCTGGATTCAAATCATGCATTTAATTCAACAATAGATTAGTTTCAATTTCAATGGCTAGGAACGAGAGAGGGAGAGGGAGAGGGAGAGGGAGAGAAGGAATAGTACCAAATTGGAGGAGGAAATCGAAGAGGCGACGGACGTTGAGGGAAATGTGGGAGATGAATTCGCGATTCTCCCAATCGGCTTGCACTGCAATCCCTACATTGACGGCGTTTGTTATACCTCCTGCTCTCGCCATTTCTCCTCTTCTTCTTCCTCCTCTCTAATTTCTGCTGCTGGACTAATGATGAAAGGACACGATGTGGACCATCCGGTTAGAACAGATCGATAGTTCGGTTCGGTTGGTCGGTTGACTTTGCTGATACCACCACCAGGTCCACCACCACCAATACAGTACTCCTGTTTCTCTTATTTTTCTTTTACAATTTTAACAAAACTTTCTTATTATTATTATTATTTTATTTTTAACTTTTATAAACTACGAATATTTATTTTAATTGGTAAACAATGATTTTTTTTTAATGATAACAATAGTGTATTTATCGATTTGTATTTTTTTTTAGGCAAGATATACGACTCGAATTCGAATCGTTCTATCGAATAATCAATGAACTTATCTATCAACTCTGTATTAAAATTACATTCATTATTGGCAGGATTTTTTTTCTTTTTGTTTAATCAATTAATCATAATCTAAACTTGTAATCTTACTTTGAAGGGAAGGCATTGATTCTATACCCTACACTAAATTTGGGTACTCAACTACTCACAGTAGCACTACTTGATTACAATTTGAATATTTCACATTTGTTACATTCTTGTTCTACTTTGCCCCTGCTTAATTCAGCAGGTTTTTTCGATCTATTAAAGTATCTCCGGCCAAAAAAAAAAAAAAAACTATTCAGAGCATAGCATTGATTCTCAGCATGAAAAAAATGGTTTTAAGAAAAAGGAAACCCCTCACTTTTCATTCAATCTTTTTCTGTTCTGTTCATTTTTCTTCTCTTGTCCAGAAAAGAGTGTTTTTGTTTGGTCATAGAAACAATGTAATCTGTCCCAACATCAATTTATTTTGCCGTGGTTCGGAGTCCTAACTAACAGATGAGCATTACATTTTCAAACCCTGTCACTAACTTGACCATAAAGACGAACAGAAGTCCTCATGCCACAGATAACAAGCCATTGTGCCTGAGAAGTGCTTCCGGTGAAGGTTCACGCCCTCGGAATTGAACAAACACCTGCACACAAACTCCAAGGTTAGGTCAAAGAAGCGCGGCAAAATTAAGCTGAAGTACTAAATCTAGCTTTTGCCATCTGACCTCTAGCGGTGGTTTTCCACCTCCAAGAGCAAGAATGGTCTCACGGAACTTGTTTCCTGTTTCTTTGACGGCCTGTCGAGATAAATGAGTGTTAATCTTCTTGAAAATACTCTCCGGATATGCCTATGAAAGCAGTAGTGAGACAGTCAAAACATGTTAACACAATTGCGACCTACATACCTTGCTGTCATCCAATCCAGCATCCTCAAAAGCAGAGAATGCATCTGCAGATAGTACCTCCGCCCACTGCAATGAAGATTTGTACTATCAGATACGATACGGAAAAAGGAGGGGTAGGTTGGAGGAAAACAAGAATATAAATTGAGCCCCCTTTGTTTTTCCTGAAAGTTATAAATTTGAGGAAAGGGAGGAATTTTAATAAAGCTCAAGCTGGGTTATGTTTTGCTGTCCAAATACCTTTTAACTCGCGTCTAGTGAGACAACAAAAGAAAAGGAAGAAAAACTCAAATGCAAAAATTATTCACCATTCAATCACCCCCCACAGCCATTTGCCTGAGTATTCTGAAAGTCCAAGTAACACCGAAAAAAATGTTCAGGAATTAACGATTACCTTGTAACTGTAGTATCCTGCTGCATATCCACCTAATATTTCACAAAAAGCTCAAAATTAATTACTGTCAGAAGGGAATTTCGTCGAAATGAGAAAAAGTCCATGCTTGGATAGTCAAATTCATTTAATATAAAACTAAACCTCCAAATATGTGATTGAAACCACAAAGGAATCTGTCTTCGGGCAGTGGAGGGATCACTTGTGTCCTCTTTGAGACCCTTTGATCAACATCATAGATAGACTCTGATCCACCCGGCTGGTACTTCGTGTGCAATTCCAAATCTAAACTTGCAAATCTCAGCTGAAACATTTGCAAAAAGTATAAGCATGCTACAAAATCACTCGTCAATCATTTCTATTATTGGCAAAATAAAGTCATCAATCTAAATTGCTTGAACATGATAAACTTCCCCTTAAAAGGAACATCCCACATCAACAGATGGTAGTTAGCAACTGCATCAAAAAAAATTGCAGATAAGAAACACTGGAAAGCACAATACTGTTCTGCTAACCTGGCGAAGACTAAGGGAACCCGCACGAAAGGTCCTTGCGGCAAGAAGTTTCAAATATACGTCTTCTGGGAGATTCTCTCCAGTTTCGTAATGCTTTGCTATGCCCATCAAAGTTTCCCTGCACAAAATAAATGTGAACAAATACGCAAAGCTTAAACTTTCACTTGGTACTGTCCAGAAGCAGGAACTTCAGAAAAAAACCCGCATGCATAAATTTTCAAAAGATGTCACTTGTCAGTGAACAATTTCCGTGTCTTGAAGTATATGCGGTGAGAGAGAGCAACAAAAAACAACATATCAAAAGTATGCTAGTTGAATATAACACAAAACCACCTCATTGGCCTCATGTCATAATTTTAAGCATTTAGGTCGAATCATACTTTGATAGAAAGCCTTTGGTACAAATAGGTCAGAGTTCAAATCTTAACACCACTACTGTAACAACTTTACAATTACAGTATATTCCCATTAGAAGTTTTAACTCCAATAGGCTTTCAAACTTAGCTTGGGTTGATTCTTTGACAGTAATGAGAAGCAGAAGATCATTATGATGGTTACTGTTTCATCAGTGTGGTAAACAACCACAACCGTTGACACAATTAAACAAAGGTGAAAAACAACACTCCAAAGAAATATAAGATGGCTTGGATTGTTAAGAATGCCCAAATATTTGCAAAGCTACTATCTGAACGAGGGATACAATGCAAATTAGTTTATCCATCACATTCATCAGGCCAGTTTAAAAGACTTACAATATGAAATAGCCTAAACAGTCAATCATCAATGAAGTAGGGACAGCTCACCTATGATAACACCAATTTTCCATGAATTGAGAGGGTAACTCAACAGCATCCCACTCTACGCCCCGAATGCCAGCCACAAGACCCTCATCCTGCTTGGTTAGCATATGCTGGAGGGCGTGGCCGAATTCATGGAAAACAGTCTCAACCTGCAAAGGTTCAATAATCCTTACAACTGGGAAAAAAGAATGTGCCCACGACCATTAGCACTTACTGTCCTTAACAAGAATTCCCCATAAGTACCGCAGTTTCCTTTTAAAAGGGTAAGATGGTTAATTTTCAGCTGAGCATGAAAGCATATCAAAATGAGAACATCAACAGGAAAAGGAAAGGAGCAATGTGGCAATTCCATGTGATTATATCATGGGGAATTATTCACAGATTATACGAACTGCGTTTAAAGCGGAGTACATTTGTCCATTAAACTTACCTCACGAAATGTCATAAGGCTTGGCTTGTCACCAACAGGTGGTGTTTGATTGCACACCATATGAGCAACAGGCAACCTTGGTGAAGTACCATTGCGTGACAAAACACGACTCCGAGCAACTACCTCATCCATCCACGCACCACCTCTCTTCTCAGATGGACGTGAATAAGGATCAAAATAGAAGTATGCAACTGGGTTGCCTGTGGAATCTTTGACACAGTAGAACTTAACATCACTGTTCCAAACCTATTACACAGTAATCATTGAAGAGTGTATTAATAGTGTGTAGTTCTAGAAAATCGATGTTGGCAGAATAAAAAAAGTGAAAGAAGCCAACGAAAATATATTACAGGAGCTAATCCATCAGCCGGCTCAACATCAATTCCAAAGAGGGTCTTCACAAGATTAAAAAGGCCATCCATAACCTTTGGCAATGAGAAAAACGGTCTTAGTTCTTCCTGAAGAATATAAAAGCAGAGACGTGTTAGTTTTTTCACACAATAAACTGATGCTTACGTAAAAGAAAAAGTAAGCAAATGAAGCCACCTATAAAAGTCAGGGATCAATGCCAACTCAAATAATTGTTTGCATCAGTGATCGCACAAGATGAAGATCCTATCTTCATCTTGTCTAAAAACCATGACTAAAAAGGAAAATTCTGAAGAAAGAGACTTCTTTTAAAATTTTGGAAAACAAAGCTGCAGAGCATACCAACCATCTATCTATATACTTCGTTAGTAACCTATGGCTTTAAACAATTCCTTTGAACTATAATCAAGATTATGTAAAATCTAGTTGGTTTTCCATGTTTGAAAAAAAGCCAAGATAGAGTTCACAATACACGAAGAAAGTATCATTGCAGGATATGTTGATTTCAAAGGCCAATTCATAAAACAACAAGAAAGCACATATGATCACAGTTGTCATAGCACTGTGCCTAAATGTAGATTATAATAAATCAAAAGCATGTGTGAGTATACACATGTAGAGAGGGAGGGGAGAAAGAGAGAGAGGCCACCTCATTGATATCATACTTCGATTCACGAAGCCTCTCAGCCCAGAAGCTCATATCCCAGTGAGTCAAATCATTAGCTTCTGCTGCGCCTTGACTTTTGGAGAAAACTTGAAGTTCTTCCACATCTAGAGTGAACAAGGAAATGGTAATCTGTAAGTTTATCATTCAAATTAATGCAAATAGAAGAAATGGTGCAATAACCCAAGAAAACATTGGGAAACTGAAGATGGCAAGGAAGGCATACAAGCACATTAGCATCTTTCAAAGAACATTGTAACCCTAAATTTAGTGCTGCCGTAAAAATCACAGACTGACAACAGCAGGGAAAAACCATTGGACAGATAAGTCCAAAAACTAATCAAGTTTTATAAAGTTAAACGTGCATGGATAGATACTTATGCACTATAGTTAGATAAAAAAATTAATTGACAGTCAACAGACAGCTAGGCCATACCTCAGTGAAGTAAATTTTAACCGAAAGTTCAACATGATGCAAACAGT
Organism: Viola pubescens var. scabriuscula; assembly: GCA_002752925.1. NCBI lineage: Eukaryota > Viridiplantae > Streptophyta > Magnoliopsida > Malpighiales > Violaceae > Viola > Viola pubescens. The sequence goes on along the minus strand of NBIL01116601.1, from coordinate 9,564 downwards.
AACCCTCTTATCTTGTAGACATGAAGAGTACTTAACATGTTACCTTGAACTGCAGCATCCCATGAAGCTGCACGGAGTTTTTCTAGGAGTTCCTCTGCTTTCTCAACGGTAGCCATTTTGGTTGCCATACTTACCTAATACAAATACTTTAGTAAGGATATCAAAGGTATCATAGAAAATAAAAATTTAACATTAGTTCAGTATACTTTAGCATGGATATAAAATAAAACATTGAAGATAAAAAAGAATATTACCTCCGCATAGTTGTTGTAACCAAGAAGCTTAGCCTTTTCCAGTCTAAGCTTTAATATTTCATCAATTATGAACGTATTATCCAGATCACCACTAGAAGCACGACTAACATAAGCACGGTAGACTTCTTCCCGAAGATCACGATTCCGGGAATGTTGCATGACTGACATAAAACTTGGGGCATCCAAGGTAATTACCCACGGTCCATTCTCCGCAGTAGCTTCTTTATGCCCCTGTTATGATAGGGAAGATACACGTATCAGATAAAACAACTTGCACTCATCTTGAAGACCAAAATGGAAAGAGGTATGGGAAAGAGAAACAAATAAAGATGTTGGCCTGTAATACCTTAGACACTGCTGTTTGTGCAGCCAACCCAAGTGCCGTAGAAGGCAATCCTTCGATTTCTTTCTTATCTGTTATGAGTTTTTCAAACTTCTTTGTGGCATCCAGTACATTCTCTCCAAATTTTTGAGATAGTCTCTCAAGTTCCTGTAAACCAATCAGTATTTAAAGAGGAAGCAATGGCAATACAAAACTAAGGATTTCACTCATTAATAGCAAGTGTTATTTGCGCTACATGCACAAAAACACATACCACTCAAAGAATAGGAAGGAAACAATGACAATAGAACTTCAAAGAAAACTCATCCAAAGTCCAAATGTTTTGCCCACCTTCTCTAAACCAATTTACAATTGGAATATACCTGTTCAATTTTGTTGAACTGCTCCCTTTTATCATCTTCAAGAGCAACACCACCGAGAACCGCTTCCTTTATTTGAGCTGCATGTGCACAAAATAGCAGTCACCAAGCATGCTAGGCAATTTGAAATTGTCATGTCCACCAATCAACAAGATATAAGGACATAAATTAGTAAATCAATGGAATTTATCTTGAAAGAGGTAATGCCAGCACAAGAGTAATGCAATTCACGAGTGCAACTGTCATCTGAAAAATGGGAAAAAAAACTGTCCTATGACAATTGACAGGGTTATATACATGACAAACATCATAGCTAATTTACTTTATATAAACTAGTTTAGTATGCAGTTAAGATATAAATTTGTGCATAAAAAAAAGCATGCATGTGACTTCCTATGTCTTGTGAAATCTGAAGTAAGATCTACACTAACAAGCCACTAAACAAGGGAAACCCAGTGATCACACTAGTTTAAGGACACTGGACACAGTGCTATAAGCCTAGACACAAAGATTGGAAAAAAATACACAAATAAATAACGTGACAAAATTCCAAAACCAAGAGGATGTCAAACCAACATGGAGAAACAGTAGCACTATTTCAGAAAAGAATTCTAAAATACTTACACTCCACTATACGCTTTCGAGCCTCACTCAGTGACTCCCAATCAGGAGATTCTTGAATAGCCTTAAATGCATTGTAAATTGGTTTGCTTTGTCCCAGCCTGAGCTGAAATTTCACCTTTTCAGGCTGTAGACAAGAAATAAAGGGCATCAGCAAACGTAGAACCAATCACAGGCTATTAATGTTCGAAAAACAGTATGTAATAAACATAATTCGTGATAAGAAAGCATCCTTCACTATGGCAAAAGGTGGTTTCTCCAAAACTGAGTCAACGTTAAAGATTTATGGTCAATCACCGAGGGAATAATGCAGCACAAATTCGACGTGAAAGAGGCTTTTTTTCTTAAAGTTCCCCTTATTTCACTTATCCCAATTTTCACCAGACAGATTAGAATTTTCCACAATGCATCAATACTATAACATCAAAATGCGAATAGAAAAACCCACCTGAACTTCTTCAATTGCAGAACGGAGCTCAGGTGTATCCTTAACATGCTTAAGATGATTGATCATACCCCAAACGACAGTCAACCGATCTATGATCTTCTCCAAGGGCTCCACCAATTTTGGCCATGACGGCTCCACTGTCCTCTCCAATTCCTCCAAGTCAGTCTCCTACACAGTCATACATCAACATCAAAAAAAACGTTAAAGGATCAAAACTCATGATAACATTCAAAATCAAACAACATGAACAAAAACCCATATACGAAAGCACAAAAAGAAATCAAAGTACAAACCGAGAACAATTAAAAGACCTTAAGTGCCGGAACAAACAGATGCTACAAAGCGAAACGAAAAAAAAAGGTCAAAGCAATAACTTACAAGTTGCTTCAGCAAAGCACGAACGCCGGGCCTGACATGCTTGGGATCAACTACATCAAAGGGAGGAAACTCGAAGTCCTCCAATAAAGGATTGGACTCTAGAGCAATATCAGCTGCAGCCGCCATTGATGAAGGAGGAGAGAGTGAAGAAAAACAATGAGAGTGAGCGTGAGAGTGAGAGTACGAGATGGGTGAGATGGGTATGGTTGATTTGTGAAGAGTTTGAAGGCAGAAGGAGAAGGAAGAGGACCAAAGAGGGCAAAGATGGGATTTTGGGAAACGCTTTGGGGTGAAATGGGGAAAAGAATTGGGCTTTACGAGGATAGGATGGATAGAGCGGGAGAGAGAGATACGTGACGCCATTACTATATTGACTGCGAAGAGGACTCCTAGAAGAGTCCTGTTTGGTATATGAAATATACTTGTAGTAGGTTCTCTCATTCTTGTATTTGGATTGTTTTTGTTCTGTGAAAAAAATAGTTGCCCAAAAATCTTAACTTGGATGGGAAGTAAGAATTAAGAAACAATACTCTACTGTTGTGGTTTTTCATTTTTGAGGTTTTGCTCCTTGACGGTTGCGATGAGGTTGATGATTACACAGTCATTCTTGCTAGTTTTAGAAAGAGAAAATATCAGTAATGGGTTTGTTGAAAATTCTAATTTTTTTCCGCTTTTCGAGAGTATCTTTTCTATCTCTTTCTTATTTCGAGGGAGCAGAACATCGATATATATCACAATGATTCCAACCAGTTATCTTTAGTGGTTAGATTTATAATGTCACCATTCTAAATTCATTGACCATATCAAGAGAATTTAAGAGATTAAGGTAAGAATATAGGAAATTGATCAGACCATTGTACGAAAGAAGTAGCTGCATATATATGGAGTGAAGGCAAAATGTATTGCTTTTCTTGGCCTCATAATGTGTATATATACATAAAATCAAGGTTTATTGGATTCAATTCTCAAAAAGTTCTAAATCTCGTCCTTGATGTGCTTGGTCCATGAGTCAATGTCATCTGTCATAATCCCCATTTCGCAGATTCACTCATGAATATGCTTTTACCTGTTCCACAAAAATGAAGAATCAGCATATAGAAGATCATAAAACAAGGTGTTACACATGAGCAGGGTAACAAGTGCTTTCGTTCGTATCATTGTTCTGTCTTGTCTCGCTAAACGTATAGAAAGTTGATATCATGCTGATCATGCAACTTGATAGCTTGAACTTCTCTATTTGAACTAATCCATACTACATTATACTGACAATCTAAAAATTGGTAGTATTTTCATGCATGTTCATTCACATATGGTTCTACGAAGATGGTTCAATATAACATCGATGAACACAACCAGCAATCGTCTTTTCCATGCATTGAAATATCCATCTTTTCAATACAATAAAGGGAAAGTTTAGTTCCTAGACATTAGCCTCAGATAAGCATTAACACTGAGATGATCATCGTGTACCTCAAGCAGCACGGAGTTCCTGCTCAATTCTTGTACTTCATGGTTGCTTTCTCGAACCCGATTGTTGGGAATTGCTTGGCATACTCTTCAACATTTTGACGGAGACTTGCAATCTCAGATTGAAAGTGAGCCGATTGCATTGTGGCCACGAAGTCCTTCAACTTTGTACCTGGTTTACACAGAGAAAATAGGTATGCAGTGCCAGTTAGCAAGTTGAAGTAGATAAACTAATCATAACTAACCCCATCAACACTTGTGTGAATATTTATTACGTACAGATGTATCAAGACCCGGGACACTCTGTAGCTTAAGATATTTAAGAAATACAGACCTTTAGTTTCAGCCTTGATCTTCAATGCCAATGTCACTGCAGTATCAAAGAAACCTGCAACCTTAGCAAAATCCTCCTCAACAAATCCCCTTGAAGTAAGTGCCGGAGTTCCTGTGATGCAGTTTTGTTCATCAAGAAAAGCTACTATATGTAAGCACTATGCTTTAAGTGAAAGGCCTTTACCCATCCTTATGCCGCCAGGAACCATTGCAGACACATCTCCAGGAACAGTGTTTTTGTTTGCAGCAATGTGAACAGATTCCAGAACCTTTTCAACTCGGGAGCCATCTATACCCTTTAAAAAGAAAATTTTAAGGACAGATAAAAAGTATCAACACCTTTATACTTTCCATTAGTAGATTAGATGAAGACAGCAGACTGTAGCCAAAGGAAGTGGGGGAGTTGCTTAAGGCAACTTTCACCACTTTAGCTACTGTCTGAATGATCAAATAAAACAAGAGAAAATTTGCCTACCTTGCTCTTCAAATTCACCAAAACTAAGTGGTTGTCAGTTCCACCAGAAACAAGTTCATATCCATTCTTGGCAAGGGTCTAAAAATTCCAAGAAATTAGATGTTGTGAGGACATCAAACAAATCAACGTTCTAATGAGAAATTATGAATCATAAAAAATTCCATGTCAAAGAAAGGAAGTGGTGCTTTTATGATCTTGTTTCACTTGAAAAATGCTGCCCCATAACAAGTACCTCGGCGAATTTTGCACAATTGCTGAGAACTTGCTCTTGATAGGCTTTATACTCTGGAGTTGTAGCCTGCAAAAATAGGGTAAGAACATATAAACATAGACTTTATAGAGTGAAAAAATAAAAAAGTAATAATGTGAATGCTGTGCCAATTTATCAAATCGCAAGAAAAAGAAAATAGATGGAATCTTAACTCACTTCGTGCACCATAAGGGGTCAAGAGTGCTTCATTTGCTACCTACTTAAAAACTGTTAAAGAGATATCTTCTACTTATTAGACAAATGGGTGCTGTATCGGGGTGAATATTAGAAATAATTCACTTGTCTGCCAATTCAAGATATTCAACAATTTCATTTAAAAACAAAAATTGGAGGCTTTTTGGTAGGCAGCAGCTGGCAGGTAGACCAGGATTGCTGGTAACTAATTTGGATTTCTTTCCCCACAAGTAAGCTCAACAAATGCAATCAATAATGTTTTATCAGAAAGAAAACTAAATTAAAAGGAAGTTGTCATATGAGCACACAGACCTGTTTCAATGCAACTGCTAAACCAGTAATGGTGTGGTTGTGTGGCCCACCTTGAAGTCCAGGGAACACAGCTTGATTGATTTTGTCCTCGAACTCATACAAAACCTTTAGGAAGAAATCAGAACAACAACTTTAAAGATGATCTAGAAGTTGCAAAGAAGCAACCAGAAAGGGCGAGGAATATGTATGTCTATATAAATATTATATATATATATGGTGCTTTTGTTTTTATTCGTAGCACACCTCTTTACCCTGTTTGGTAACCTCTTTTACCCCCTTCCTGAAGAAAATCATGGCTCCACGTGGCCCACGAAGTGACTTGTGAGTTGTGGTGGTCACTACATCTGCATAATCAAAAGGTGATGGGATGACACCAGCTGCAACCAATCCACTGATGTGTGCCATATCTGCTAACAATATAGCTTTTTGTTTGTCGCAGACCTGTTACATGCTTAACTGATGCAAAGTTAGAGCCAGTAAACTACCAAATGAGCCCAAATTGTAAAAATCTTCTGCTTGGATTGCTATAACTTTATCTGATGTTACCTTGCGAATGCGTGCATAGTCATATAGACGCGCATAAGCACTTGCACCAGCCACTATTAACTTGGGTCTGAACAGAGTAGCACTCTTCTCCAGCTGCAGTTATCAGTTATCCCATCAGTCTCTCCTACTGAAATTTAGATGAAAATATGCAAATACTGCACACCATTCAGACCAATGCATAAAGTAGTTTGCTTCGCGAGCTTTGGGTGTACATATTTGCAATAGCCTAAATGAAAATTGGCGCAGATTCAAGAAGGCTTGTAAGTTCCAAGATTCCATGCACAAGTGGAAATAGACGACGTGTTAGACAGAGTAATCCTCAGTGTTTTAAGCGTAATGCTAACCATGCTCAGAATTTCAACAATTTGAATTGGGCAGAGGGAAAGATTTCTCTCCTCAGCAGCATTAAGCAAAACTAAAACATCATCTGAAGGCAGAAGGGAAAAATTAATAATTATATACTCTAACTAGTTTTGTTTCAGGATTGATTTGTTTTGAGATGCTAAGGAGAGAAATGGACAACCTAAACTCCGTTACAAGATGAAGAATGTGACACTATTTACAAACATGCTTCTTGTCACTAAGTTGCATGCGAAAAAGGAAATATGATAACTTCTTAATTGTCTCAGTGGCCCTGAAAAAATAAGAACATTACTCTGAAACGAGAATACCATTTAATCCAATTTGGAATATTTCTGTTTTCCACATTCTACACAAGGTTATCTTGACTTCCTTCTATAAATATCGAGTGGAGCTAACATACATCTAAGGCCAACAATGCAATAAACGAGAAATTATTGCATGCAACAATACAACACCGTTCGTAGGAGTCGAATACCTGGTCATAGTCAATATAGCCCGTGCTCTCATCTAATCTGTATGGCATGGTCTCAAAAAATATTGACACTGCAGATATCTTTTTGGTGTCTGTCTGCACAATAGAAAAAAGAACTACTGCTATTGATACTTACAAGTAAACAAAAAGCACTAGAGTATATATTTAACAATTTTTAATGCTAATATGCATATGTGTTCAGAAGCACATCAAAACATCAAGAAAGATCTTAAAATCCAACTGCCAGAGCTGGGACATGAGTGGCTGCACATCTAGACACGAATGACTCAATTTCGTGAAAAGAAACAGAATTGAGATGCTACTTCTTTTCTTCTTTCTTTTTACTTTTTCTTCATGAGAGAACTTGGAAGAGAGGGGAATGGAATCTAATATATATGAAATACCATAGGTGAAAAAGATGTAAATGATAATTCTAAATTTTTCATAACACATGAAACAACATATTATGATTTACTGTTCTAACTTTAATTGGCGCCAACCATTCTGCAGATGGTCTAAGGAGAAAATGTCAACTATAAAGTAGTTACTGAAATAACAGAATAAAAACAATTAATAGGAAGCTAAACAAGACAGGTGAACAGACAAGAAACCATCAAGGAAGTTGTTGGCACCTGATACCCATGGGAAAGATGTCCACCATGAGGAAGATCAAGTGCCATGATTCTTTCATGCGGTTTTAACAGGGCAGTGTAGACTTGAAAATTGGCCGGAGAACCAGAAAGAGGTTGCACATTCACTGCAAAATACAACGGGAAAGTCAAATCACAGGAACTAGCAGGATGGACAAACAAACTCAGCATTCAAAATTTCCCTCTTAGACTCTGCCATGCAGATTACTATCATTATTTCCATCTACAAACTCTGACAAAGATTCCCTGGCAGTCATGGCAGAATAAACTTTTAAAGCTGACTGATCAATTGTGTATGATTTATACGGTATAATTCCTTCCAGAGTACCCCGTGGCCCTGCCTCCCCACCCTCCAAACCAAAGTAGAAATCTTAACAAATTAAAGTGCATAGCCTGACTTGCTGTAGGTAAACCACATGCTGTACCTCCCCACTTTGCAGGATCTAATCGAAATGCTTCCAATGCACGCTTTTGACACAAGGTTTCTGCCATGTCAATAAACCTGAATAGATGAAGTTCTATTACATTCAGCTCCAATACTAACTGGAGATTCGAAAACAATTTATGCAGGGATCCACAGTAATAATTTGCAAATAACAGTCACATCAGCAGCAAAAAATTCTGACAAACATAAGCAAAAGAGTGAGAAAAGTGGACATACTCATTTCCTCCATAGTATCTTGCACCAGGATATCCTTCACTGTACTTGTTGGTCATGACTGATCCAACGGCTTGCATCACTGACACAGAGGTGAAGTTCTCTGATGGTATAAGTTCGAACCCCTTGACATCCAATACTTAAGAATTAGTAAATTAAATTAACCTTCACTCTTCATAGGATATGAGGTCCACCATGTAACGAACTAAATAAACAACAAAATAGACTGAATTTAAATAAATAAAAATCCATGGCTTCTTAACAAGAAAGTGAAGGAAATTTTGGAGCTGAGACTATAAAATTCTATAAATTTAGCTAGATTAATTGCATCTTCCACCATGGACATTAGGACACTAGAAAATTCTAAACACAAGATAATCCAAAGACAACTCTGGGAATTCCATTTCCCCTCTTGTCTCAGACGCACAAAACAGTAACAAATTGAAAAAGCATGGATTAGCAGTCAATCAATTCATTGACTGAGACACTAAGCGAGTGAATGTGCAACCTTCCACTGCCTGGCTTTCTCATGCTCAATAATGTCAGCAATCTCAGGATCCACCTGCTCCAGTGGAGCATTGAGCTGCTTGGGCCACTGTAAAATAGAGAAACAATGTCAAAATTTGTAGCAATAATAAAAACATTCAGGAGCAGAACATGAGATCAAACAACAGGAGAAACAGATTTTCTTTTTCTTTTTTTCTTGAGATTCTTACAGTGACATTAGGGTTCTCCTTCTCGTACACAGCTTCATTAGGCAACGAAGACTGTCAAAAACACCATAACCAACATGTTAGAAGAAAATATAAACAAAACAAAAAAATTGAACCTATTTCGAGACAATCCACAATTCCCTCTCTTTCACTCCATAACCACATATTAGAAGAAAAGGAATGATTTTTAGAAAGAAAGGGAGAAACCATGTAATAGTGGGAGGTGGCATTGAAGAGGGGGCGAATGGGTTTGTCGAGGGAAGACGAAAGTCGACGAAGCGCCAATGCCATGGCCATGTCTTCTGGTGTTCGCCGAGCGTCTGTGAAGTGTTTGTTGTTTTGTTTAGATGGTGGATTTTGGTGCGTTTAATTTGAAATACAAGTAGTAGATAATGGTTTTTTTGTGGTGAGCGTGTGTGTTGCAGGAGATGAGCTATTGGTGGCTGTAATGTGAGGAAATGTATGATGATTTTTTTCTGGTCTCAGGGAGGTTGGCTATGGATGATGACTTCATTATCCAACTGCGACTGTGGCTCCAAGAGAGCATGGCGTTTTACTACAAACACTTGTCCATTTTTCGCTTCTCATGGGCCCACCTTCATGTTTGTCCTACAGTTTTTTTGTTTTCTTATGAGAAAATAGGCCCGTGGCATATACAGTAGAAACTCTATAAAATAATACACTTGGGACCACCAAAATTTATTAATTAAAAGAGTTATTAATTAAT
>NBIL01116510.1:0-12198 GCA_002752925.1 Viola pubescens var. scabriuscula | reverse complement strand
AACGGCACGTGGACTCAAAACGTTGTAGATCTGACGGTGGAGTGATGGATCTGGAGAAAATAGATAGATCTGACGGTAAGCAATTTTTACCCAAACCCAAAATTAAACCTACCGCCACCACCGTCACGACAAAAAAAATCAAAATCGCACCTCACTCCCATTTGTTATCTTCGACTACTGCTCTACCAATAGCAATGACAGAGGTATTATCATCCTCAACTTTACCCAATAACCGACTGAATCCGTACGGATCATCAATTTTTCATGAGCTTTGTTCTTCACTTGAGAAATAAGGTTCCTGTTCTTGCAATTAATTTTCTTGTAAGATTAGTTCTTTTTACCTAGATCTTAATTTTACTCTACAAGAAAAATAATTAACGTTAGCGTTGTTTCATTCCGTCAATTTGGATAGTTAACAGTGTTAGATTAATTTGTTAGATGCAAAACTACGTAGTTTAATTTATTTTTAATCTCATCCATTTATATAATTTGAAGGGTTTAGATTAGCTGAACATTACCTATGAGAGGAGCCGGATCCATTACATTAATTGGCATCATAAATGACCCAAAAGAAATTCAACAAATGGCAGACGGAGCAACTAAAGTACTTTCAAGAGCTGCACCTCAAATATTAAAGGTTCACTTGCATGAGAGAGAAGGCTGCGTCTGGGGCCAAACTGCAAACAGAGCCATTATCAACTTAAACATTTAAGTTTAAAAGAACAGAGTTTTATTTATAAACCAGTCTTAAACACGCGCGCATTGCGTGTTGATGTTATCTATCGATTTATGTATAAAGCAAATTCTTTCGGTTAGGAACGCAAAAGGGTGGGAACCTCATCAGGGATTGGTTTCAAGTTTTCATTAGTGTATCCCACAGAAGGAGGTATTAGTGCTCTCCTCTTCCCTGGTAAGATATATAAAATAACGAGAAATGAAATTAAGCATGAACAATTACAAACAGCAATATTTATGTTTAAAATAACAAAGGAAGGCATGTTGGAGAAGTGGAATGAATACCTCCAACTTTCATACCAATCAAGACCTCCTTCAAGCCCCTGATAATCTGGAAAGAGGAACTTCTTGCATGAAACTGATCTAGAGGATTTCTTTGTTGAAATAATAATAGTAATAGATTAACATGTTTTCCATTGATTATAATCTTTCGGTCATTAGTATAGTTTAAGCACCTCTAACACCAATGGCCCGTACCATTACAAAGAAAATACCACGGAAAACATTGCTTGATGCTTAAACGCAATCATAATTACATTAAATTATAAGGATCGAACTCGTGACCTCTTAAGAAATCCCCTAAGCACTCTCCACCGGCCCAACCCCAAGTACTCATAATATATAGGGAAAAAAATATATTGACAGCTAACATTTATTAGAAAAAACAATTTAGCCACCCACTTTTAAAATTGACCAATTTGGCACTCAAAATTTCTTCGTCAGACAAATTAACCACTCATATTTTTGCCGTTAGACAATGTTACGACCGTGCCACTCAATTTTGACTAACGGTGTTAACTAATTGACACGTGACCGTTTTCTAATGATGTGGCATTTATTAATATTTTTTATTGAATGACATGCCATGTCAGCATTTTTTAAAATACAAAAATTGAAAAAAATGGGGGAAAATCTTAAAAAATATAAAAAGCTTCCACAAAAAATGATAAAAAATAAAAATCAGAATATTTTTTTAAATTATAAATAAATTTCAAAAAAATTAAAAAAATCCACAAAATATGAAAAAAAAGGAAAAAAATTAGAATGTAAAATAATATAGGAAATTCAAACCAATAAGATTTTTTTAAAAAAAATTTGGACACTTCGTAGAGTGTAAAAATAAATAAATTATTTTTTATTATAATTTTTCTTTTAAAATAAAATATATTAAAAATAGAAAAACATAAGAAAAAAGAAGAAAAAGAAAAAACGCACTCCATATAGAGGCTAAGGATGCTAACTTCACCACTTCACACCTCATTTTTTAGTTTCTCTTTATAGGATAGTGAGTTTGTCGAAGGGATTGAAGAGGAAAGGGTTTTTTTTTTTTTAAAAAAAAAAATCCTATCGGTTTGAATTTCCTATATTTTTTTACATTCAACTTTTTTTAATATTTTTTGGATTTTTTAATTTTTTTAATTTTTTTGAAAATTTTAAAAGAATGTATATTTTTTCTTATTTTTTGTTAATTTAATTTTCTGAAATTTTCTAGAATTTTTTAAAAATTTTTATTATATTTTTATTTTTTAAAATACTAACGTGTCATATCATTCAATAAAAAATAATTATAAATTGACATCATTAGATAGTCACGTGTCAATTATTTAACATCATTAGTCAAAATTGAGTGGCACGGTAGCAACATTATTTAACGATAAAAATATGAGTGGTTAATTTATCTGACAGATATTTTGGGTGCCAAATTGGTCCATTTCAAAAGTGGGTGGCTAAATCGTCTTTTCCGGTAAATGTTAGGTCTCAATTTGTCTTCTTACCTACTATATAACTATTCCTCTTCGATAGATCATTACCTGACCAGTTCCAAACATACACACGCATATACATACCTGGTTGTCATCCAAAGGAAGTACGGCAGGCGAGCTTTCCCCACTGAATTGATCCAGAGTGCTGCATTGCATTGGTTGAAGTAGCCAGAATTAGAGATGAATTCCAGTTAGCATGCTGATTATACGCAGTTTAAGTTTAACTACTGTAAGTACTCATCCCTTGCTGTTCTTATCTTACATATGTATACTAGCTTTGTAGTAAGACTTCACAGTTTACACACATATATGCTCATAACAGCTAAATCTTGAAGTTAATCACAAAAGTAGTAGTTACCTATGAACAAAATATCCATTTGCACGACGGCATACATAATTCACTTCAACTACATCTCCTTCCCGCGCTTCTGATCCGCCTCCTTCAACTATCTCTGGAAACAAACAGATATTGGGCATAATAACAAGTAACAAAAACGCATAGGTTTGGTAGGTTGCCTACCAGAAAAGCTAGCTAAGTCAAAATGCAGCATATGTGGAATATAAAAATCATATTTCCCACATTCTGAGTTTCTGATTGTAAGTAGGTGTAAACAAATCAACTAAATTAATGACCTAATTGAGTCATCATCTCTGGAATTGGGCATATTAACAAGATTACATACCTTGAATCCTAACCCCACTGTCAAGCTTCAGTGTTCTGGATGCTTCAAATCACCCACCCAAACCAAATCTCATATTTCAGAACTAATATGTGATGAAGAAGAAGAAGAAGGAAAAGAAGTGATAAAAGAAAAAGAAATGGAACGAAGGAAGCACATACAAAATAGTAACATTTTACCGAATTACTTGAGGTTCTTCCTTGGCGGGGATTGGTGCAGCAACACCAGGACTATTATGGAGTAATATGACAGAATTGAATCCAATAACAATATCCAAGAACACCCTCCTCCTCCCAAATCTCGATTTCGCAGTTACGGAACAACCAAAACGCTCATTCGACTCTCTAGTGGTAGAAATATTAGCATATAAGGGCCTCCTCCTCCTGCTACTCCCAGATTTTGTTTTTCAATTCAAACAAGAATGATATAATCTCCAAATTTGAAATTGATAATCCCAAATAAAAGAAAAGGAAAATTGAAATAAAGGAATTCTGAGTTAAAATTACCTTGGATTTGAAAGTAAGGGGTGATTACTGCATGGGAAGTGAAGCAGAGATGGAAATGGAAGTGCTTCCATCGTTACTAAATCAAAAGAAGATGTGCAATGAAAATTGCCCTTTTCAGATTTTCTAGTTTCTGGTGGGAAGAAGAAGAAGAAGATGATGAGAAGGGGTGAGTTGGGTTATATCTAAAATTTCCACGTGTCTTCTTCTCATTGGATCCTACAATCAAAGTCTTATCTTATTTCTGTGTGTCATGTACTAGTAGAATCCAACCTCCAACCTCCAACCTCTAACTGCATAACGTAATTTCTAATCTGATCGTCTTCTTCTGGAAAACAACAACAACAGCAACATCGCATTCTACTTGTGAGCAAATTAAATTCTCAACAGTCAACACCACCATTCCGTTTCATTTCGGTATAGATAGATAGTAAGGAGGGAGGGGCATCAGAAGATCACATGATGTGTGCGACTTCCATTTCATCGCCTTCCTTTCACGGCGGCCGTGGCGCTCTTCCTTCCGCCGGTGGTCATCCCGCCGATCTCACCTGCCTTGCCGGTGGTGGCTCCTCTTCTTCATAATCCCCTCCTCCCTCCTCATCCCTTCATTTCTTATTTTATTTAGGATTTAACAAAAACAAAACAATACCTCTATAAAGCTAAGCATGGTTACTCTCAAGACACCACCGCCTCAACATGATCCCAAATGCAGCGTCTTCTCATCATCAAATTCAAAGCCTGCAACCTCCCGCCTCTTTTCTTCTCAAGGTACCCTTCTTCTTGCTTATGAATGCTTCTTCACTTGTAAACTTAATTTGTTTCGTATTTGTCATCACTATTAGGTTCTTGTAGTAGTTGATAGATTTTTCTGATGGCATGTCAATTTCTGTTCATCTATTGTAGCTCTCATGTATTAGCTTCATTAGAGATAGCCATGGGTGATCACAGGATTTATGATCATGTTCGTTTCCATGCCTGTCTATTTGATCTTCTCGTGATTTTACTCAGGTGCCAAAATCCCTATTTACTTCTTTGGTACCCAAAATTTTGCGGGCATTGGTCCCTTTGGCGAACTTTCGCACTTATCTGATCAAGCAAAAGAACACCATACCCTGTTGGATTCTCTTCTTCTGGCTCAGGTGTGAAGAACATCCAATTTTACTTGCTATTCTTGCTTAGGTAAATATGTCAATAGTGCCCATTGCCTCTTTTATTTCATTTCTTGTTGCTTTGCCCCTTTTGCAGTGGGAAGACAGGATGCAGAAAGGTCATTTTAGATACGACGTAACCACCTCTGAAATTAAGGTTTCGATCAGCTCTTTTCTTGTTACCGTCGAGGAATAAGTTAGTGAATGATGAAGAAAATTCTGAATTTCTAAGTACATTTTGCAGATTATTGATGGCAAGAGAAGACTTGTTGCTCAGTTAAATTGTGGTTGTAGTATGGATTCTTTAGAAGATTGTACAGAGCATAGAATTTGCTGCCAACATGACCTTTCTTTACTTGATGGGGTGAAACACAGCGAGGAGTTACTCTTTTGCATTGCAAAAAGTGATAGGGCACACTCTGAGCTTGTTTCTTCAGCTTCTGTGCCGAATGATGCCATGTTGATTATTATGAATGTAAGGCTTAATGTTGAGAAATCCTTATTGAAATTCACTTCCATCATTGTAGCAACTGTTTAGTCGGTTATGAGAGTGAGATTCATAATGCGTGATCCCTGCTCTTCGAGTCCTGACTTCGGAATCATTCTTATCAGACATACAGATTCTACTGTTTTTGTTTTCCTCCCTGAAGTTGTGTTTTCAAATTTATTTGTTACTTCGTTTGTAGAGGCTTTGTGATGTAACCTACTATTATGACCACAAGATACTGTGAACAAAAGTTGCTGATTGCTACTTATTCACCAACTTCTGATTTTTCATGGCGCTATTGTTGCTTAATATGATATTTTTTTGGTTTATGCTTAGTATGATTGCCATAGCAGAATCTAATATACTATAAAGTTTGAAGACCGTTCTATGTATATTCTTTCCTCTGATCAGTAGTGTATTTTTTCTTTTAAGGTAAACCCCATTGAGTATGGCCACATCTTTCTGCTACCATGTGGCTTGGATGGCGTTTCTCAGGTGCTGGATGCGAGATCAATGGAAATTCCTGTGAGAGCTGCTGTTGAAATTAACAACTCTTCTTTCCGCTTGTTCTATGACTGCTTTGGACCAAGTGCTTCACATTTATATTTTCAGGTACCACATAGCTTACACTCAAACTTTTAAAGAAAAATAAGTAATGTTTTTAATTCTTAGAGAAATTGTTTGTTTCCTTGTTTATGTGCGCTATTGTTAAAAATTGAGGATACTGATAATGGGATCTCGATATGCATTAGATCATTGGAAAGCCACTATTCATGATATTACCAGTATTTACAGGTCTTCTCTTAGTA
This sequence comes from Viola pubescens var. scabriuscula, assembly GCA_002752925.1. Classification (NCBI taxonomy): domain Eukaryota; kingdom Viridiplantae; phylum Streptophyta; class Magnoliopsida; order Malpighiales; family Violaceae; genus Viola; species Viola pubescens. The sequence goes on along the minus strand of NBIL01116510.1, from coordinate 6,073 downwards.
ATATGAGGAAGAATACCTGTTTCAAAGCTGAAAATAAGTACTACCATAGTGGTTTAAGCAAAGTAAACACTTTTAAGTCAAGGATATAATTGTGAACTAGATGAAATATCTCTTTATAGCCCTGTTCTTCCTATGGTTGTAGATGCTTAGTCTATGTGATACCACTGTATGTGTATTTACATAACTATAGTATTCGTTTGCAACGATAATATCAACGTGTCAGTGCATTGTGATATGCATGCGGCTGTACAGAAAATTCATTTCTCCATCTGTTGCTGCTGCAGGCATGCTACTTTCCAGATCTTTTACCTGTGGAGTTAATGCCAATTCATAGTATATTTGATGATGGAGGGATTCATATCTCTACAATCACAGATTACCCCATCAAAAACCTCCTCTTTGAAAGCACCTGCAATTTTAAGATGATGGTAGAGGTTCTATCTAACATGTGTTCGTTTCTAGTAGATAAAAGCATTCCGTATAATCTGTTGATATCTGATTGTGGCAAGAAGATCTTTTTGTTTCTTCAGGTGAGATTCTTTTTGTCTTTTTATTTATTTTGATAAACTGATTGACTTTATTTTACTACAAAAGGTAGCTAAAGAAGGTGTATGCTACCAATACAGAATCAAAGTAAAAGCCAGCCTACTATACAAAAACCATGTCAGCCTTAAGCTCAAAGAAAATTATGGCTACAAACCAGCCACCTAGCCTAGAACTCTAGACCTAGCCAAACAAAACTAGGCAACAATATGGCCCTAAAAGGTCAAGAAAACAGCAGACCACAAACCGGTCTGTTAGTCTCTTATATTTATTAAATGATTATCGTCATTTGCTTCACACCAGCTGCCAACATTTGTTTACAGTCATCAATCGTCCATGGCCATAGTTGCATGCAGCATGGGGCTACCGGCTATCTCCTACCCTGAATCATTTCTCCATGCAGGTAGAACCTTGGGAGGTTCAACAGTGGTTTAGCATAGCGCTCCATCATGTGCATCTGCATAGAGAGATGCTTTTGATTGTATCAATGTTTATTCCAAAACGGCCAATGAATTATACCACAAAGTTCTTGAACCTATTTTGGTGAAAATTTATTGTTCGAAATGTTTTAATCTTAATGCTGATTGCAGATTCAATTTTGCAGAGGCAAACATTGTTAACCTCATGTGGCATTTCAGCATGGGAATGTGGGGGATACTTCTTGTTCAGGTCTAGAAAGGAATTTGACCAAGCTACAGAGGTGGTTTTGCTCAAGCGTTTAAGTACCGTCTCGCTTGACGACGAAGGTTTTGCTATGGTGAAGCATCTCTGTCGCAGTATTGTTACAAAGTTTATGGTTTGAAGCTGATCCTCTGATGCATTTCATGCAACATTGCCAATCGCCAACTTGTCGATCATCGTAAGCTTGTTAGGCACATAACTTAAATTCTACTGGGTTCATCTGGTGCTTGGTATCCAGAAGTATTGTGGTGTGTTTATAGAATATTGTTGACTGTTATTGATTACTTGAAGTTAAAGTGGCTGTTGTTTCTGTTAAATGGTTCTCAACTTCTCATGCTCCTGGTGCCGTTGGAACCTTTGTACTTCGCTTTGCAGTGAAAAATTAATGTAAAATTCCGAAGCAAAATCGATAGCACAAGTCCAAAGTTCAACCGCAAAATCAATATGAATCCACTACATTGCAAAAGATACGGAATATAATCGTGATTATGTCACAGTTTTTCACCCCGGGCCAGTAAACCATATATCGATACAACAACAATGAAATTCAAGCTTCGGATCAATCTATGGAATGAATAAAAATAAATAAAAAATAGAACCATAAAAAAAAATGAGTCATAATGGCTAAAGCCTAAAGATATATCTACCCTTTTGCAAAAAAAGGCATCAGAGGCGATCCATTGTTACATCCAATTCAAGTTCTAGGAATTGATTTGATTTTCTGGTATCTACTGCTGTGGGTTGTAAAATATTACCTCACTCATGGTGTTGTGGTTTGGATTTGCCATCATCTAAAAGGTAAGGTTGTTGCTTCTCTTCCTACTCCGCGCTCTCTTTTACATCATCATTCAAAGCCTGACAACTTGAAAAGGAATTTTCTTCGGCATTGGCTCTCGTCCAAGCTTCATGGAGCTGCAACACATATTCCAGATGCCATAAGACTTCTCCCATGGTCGGTCGACTCTTTCCCTCATCGGCAAGACATTTCTCTGCAATTTCCCCAAATTTTTTCAATGATTCAGGACAGCAATTCCCTTTAAGACGTCCGTCAATGATGGTTTCGAGAGACCTCTGTCTTTGCCACTTCATTGCCCACTCTGCAAGGTTGATCTCATCTCTTGGTAAGGTTGGGTTTATGACGGGTCGAGAGCAAAGAACTTCGAATAACACCACACCAAAGGAATAGACGTCAGATTTCTCTGTCAACTGCTGTCTGCGAAAATATTCAGGATCTAGGTATCCAAAGCTCCCTTTCACTGCTGTACTAACATGGGTATGGTCCCAGGCAGGACCTGTCTTGGACAGACCAAAGTCGGACATTTTGGCTACGAAATTCTCATCTAGCAATATGTTGGTTGTTTTAACATCCCGGTGAATGATCCCCCAATCTGCTCCTGTATGGAGGTAATGAAGTCCCCGTGCAGCACCAATGCACACTTCTAACCGCTGCTTCCAAGTCAATGCAGGGAGATTGTTTCCGAAAAGATGACTTCTAAGAGTCCCGTTCGCCATATATTCATATACCAGAATCATTTCACTATGTTCTTCACAGAACCCAATCAACGACACCAAATGTCTGTGTCTAAGCTTTGAGAGCAGCTCAATCTCTGTCTCAAATTCGGCCAGGCCTTGGTCAGATTGAGGGTTTGCCCGCTTAATTGCAGTAAGGGTGCCATCTTCAATCTCCCCTTTATATACTTTCCCAAAACCTCCCACTCCAATCACCAGACTGTCATCAAAATTATTTGTGGCTGCACGAATCTCTGCCAAGGTAAATCGTTTCCCTGCTCTGATGGACGCCGTGGACCCACCTACACTTTGTGCCCCTCCCTTAGCATTAGCAATGCTACTTATAACAGCACCATGCATGAATAGAGGCCGCCATCCATGAGGGTTGTTTTTGGTGTCACTGCATTCTTTTCTCCCGTTTTTGCAGAAACAAAACATCACAGTAAATATAATAGCCAGAATGAGAACCGAGCCTACACCGGCTCCAATTCCCACCAAGAGAACCTTAGACTTAGAATTTCCTGCAGAATTCCCACTTGCATCGGATCTCTCAGCATAGGCAAGATTACCATTTCGGCTAAGCTTGAAAATCTCAAGCCCATTCAAGAGAGCATCGGTTCCTGCAGCACCAACCGTGGTGTCAGGACCCAGTTGAACCCAAAGTGTGTCAACTGTGGAGGACACTGCATCAAGATAATCCTGATGATATGCTCTGTTCTTGCCCCCTGCTCGTACAAACACGTCGAAATTGTCAGCAGCTGTCCTGTTGTTTATGTAGATCCTAAAAATCCTCTGGTTTGCCTTGTTGTATTCCAGCTCACAGAAATGTAAGCGGACTAAAAAATCAAAACCAGGATCGACTTCAAATTTCCACGACATATTAAACCTTTTCTCCAAGACTTCAGTGTTTGACATAGTTCTTGCTGTCTCGTATACAAAAAGAGGAGCCACCGAAGAATCATTACTGGAAGCATACGTGATATTCGAACTATTATTGATTTCAACACCAGCATCTGCCATAATCATGTAGCTGGAATCCATTTCCCACATCCTCCAAAGATTTGAATCCCGATCAGGTTTAATCTCAGGACCACCAACATTCAACCTATACATAGTTTCAATCCCCCGGCCGGTCAAGTTGATATTTGCATAACTTCCACCCACTTTATTAACTGAGTCCGCAACAAGCGAATCTACTACAGGCACAATCTCTATGCCATTGATGAACCCAAATGATCCTTTAGAAGGAACAAACTCTATGACAAGTACATCCAAGTGGACTCCTAGAATGTACTCTTTAACCAAAGAGGAGGAACTTGAACTGCTGTCAGACTTTAGCAAGTGCAAATTCCTGCCCGAGATCTCGTCGGGAACATTGAACTCAAACACTAGCCGCAGACCATTAGCCACAACGCTAAATGAGGATTGATTTACATTATAGTTCTCAAAAGGGAATGAACAAAAGTGGAGTCTGAGGAAATAGTCTCCTTGCATTCCTTCAATTGTGTAGTTCAAACCACTGGAGAAAACCCGAGCTGTTTCGTAGAGTGGCCCGTAAGTCGAATCACCACTGGCTGCTGAGATCGCAGCAGTGGTTATACCTGGAGAACTCACTGTGAAATTGGTATTAGGGGCCGAATCACCGATCCATCTTCTTCCATCGATATTAACACTTGCATTCGTGCCACAATTTACAAGAATTGAATTCCCCTCAGCTCCAACACTGCTAATACGTACCAATAAAATGGCCATAAACATAAGACCCAAGACCTCTATTCTCACTAACATTTTCCCCTCACAAGATTTTCCTTCCAAAAGGGAATTGGATAGACAAAATCAAGTAATGGTATGTAACAACAGACTGTATTTTACAGATTGCATAAAATCCCAACTCTTCAAATCAGTTGTATAACATAAACCAGTTAAATCTCCAAGAGCTAACTACGAAAGCTGAGTTTTTTCTTACAGAAAATTCAGAAAAGGAGAGAAATTGCATTCCAGTTTCTGCAAGAAACACTTGTGTTACCTTCTGAAATCCCCACCTGGGCAGGAGAAGCAAGAATGGTGATGAAGGAGAAGCAACTACTTTTACCACAGTGGGGTTTGCAGATCTGAAACTTTTTCATCACCAAGAGAGGAACTGATCAAAATCATAAAAAGGTTGGTGAGTGGTGATGAAAGCATAACATGGGTTGTTGTTGGATTAATTTTTAATTTTTAATTTTTAAAGAAATGAAAACAGAACAGAACAAGAGAGTATAGAAAGTACAAATCATCCTCCTGCTGCTGTTGTGTGCTGTGTACTTGCAAAAGAGACAAAAGAATCTTACATAATTAAAGCCCACACTTTACTATCTTATCATCTTCTTCTTTTTTTATTATGTATACATGCATGCACTAAACTGATTATTGGACTTCTAGTTTCTGATTTCTTCCAGAAAACAAGAAAAGAAAAGAAAGCTCACCTCCTCCTTCTCCTCATTATTATTATTATTAGTCATCTAATCTTAATTAGTGAATTTATTATGCATAACCAGAGATGGGGTTGGGTTGGATTCCATTATTTGAGAGGAGGGTCACATCACATGCATTTGTCTGGAAGATGATGAGCAGTGATAATATTCTACTCCCTCTTGTTCTTTTGCTTTCAATATTCTATTCCACAATCCACTCACCATTAGGATTTTCAAAGATCAACCGTGTATTTCTCAAAATAAAATAAAATAAAATAAAATAAAATAAAATAAAATAAAATAAAATAGAATAAAAAACAAAAAACAAAAAAAGTAAAATAAATTCTCTCTGTCTTGCCCAAATCCGTACCAATAGTACCTACTTTTGCGTTGTTGAGGCGGCTGGAGACCTTGGCGATCTAAATTTTGCATTATATTTGTGTACTTCCCAGGGGTGTACACGGGCCGGTTTGGGCTGGTTTTGTGCCTAGACCCGGACCGGCCCGGCAATTTACGGTTTTGCATTATGCAGAACCGGCCTGACCCGGAGAGTGCCGGGTCGGTTCCTAATCCAGCCGGTTCTAACCCGACTGTTTTAAAAAAAAAAATTGAATAGAAATTACATAATACAGCAGAACAGTTGCGTAATGAAGAAAAAAAAGTACTGTTAGATATGTAATGAATTGAACTAATCAATAATTTCCACTTTCCAGCAGTAAAATTCAACCAATCAACAATTTATATAGCAATAAAAATACCAACCAAAAGTAAATAAAATTAAATCAATCAACCATTTTCAGAAAATAAAATTAAAAACTCAACTGTCAACATATAGCAATATAATTACCAACCAAGACTCTTTGGTCCAAGAGCACATAAAATTCAAC
>NBIL01116497.1:0-11881 GCA_002752925.1 Viola pubescens var. scabriuscula | reverse complement strand
TAGGCGGGGTTTATAAGACGTTGAGGAGTTGCTGTCTTTATCAAAGGTTGTGTTTTCACTTCCAACTGTTTCTGTCTGTTCCATCCATGTCGATTTTGGATGCTATATGTCTGGTTAAATGGTCTCTTTCTCGTAGCGTGGGAGATTCTTTGGAATGTTTTGATAATTTTTCTTTTTTTCGTTAAATAGGTTTTAACTTTTTTTAAAAGATGTTATATGGGGATTAAAGTTTTTTTCCCTAGTCTTTTATCGATTAATTTCGTTCGAAAGTAATAAACTCGAATAAAAAAATTACTTTATTTTCTAAACTCAAACACGAAATTTATTCTATATCACTTAAATGAAGCCAAAATTGTTAAGAAATCCATGGTTGGATGCATGACACCTTTCTGATTAGAGGACAGATATTATTGTCATCATTTAATGCAATACTTGAAGCGTGAAAAAAAATGACATCGTTTCATAGAAAACTCTATCGCATCCACATGCATACACTCCTCTCCATTGCATATATTGGTGCTCCGTCCATGTCAAACAATTAATCCTTAGTCAAAGATCTCAAACATAACTTGCAGAGGTGGGTTTTGTTATTTTTCCTTCCTATTTATTTATTTTTGTGCTAATTTTGAAATAGTAATATATTTTACCAATGATATATAAGAATCTTATTTTCATTTTCATTTTCATTTTCTTCCATTATATATATATATATATATAGTTAATTAATTTCTTGGAATTTTGCATTTCTTATACCCCACTCAAATCGAGATTATAATGTTATGTACATACTAACATATCTTAATAAAATTTATACTCTAACTAATTTGATAAATTTAAATGGTATATTGTATATTTTTTCTAGTCAGAATATGACTTTTCCATACTTCAAGCCTCGAAATACAAGGTTTGTCCTACCTTTAAATGGCATCTTGTATATGTTTGGTGCGATAAGATCGCAAGCAGTCGCGAGCGGATGAGTCCATTGAAGCATAAATTGGGACACAACTTTCATCTTGTACTCCTCCCCCTTTATTTTCTTTTTTTCTATAAAAAACAAACCATAAATTATATTTATTGATCCAACCATGACTACAAATTAAAGAATAAATACATAAACAAGACTACAAACGCAAGACTACAAACGATGCAAAAGTACGACTACAAACGATATATAAAATACGATTAATAATAACATACAAAATCGTAATAGACACCAATAAATTTGTAAAATGATTTTTGTGATAAGCCATGAGAAAAGAACAATTTCGATCCAAATAGTAACTTGTCCATTCCAATATGTCTCTTCATTTTCTCGATTAGAGCATGTAGTGTCTTTGAATTGTGGAGAAATGAATTTCTTTTTTTCAATAATCTTTTTTTAAAAATAACTAAAAACACACCCAAAAGAAGAAGCACATATATATCATATTTGAGAACTTAATAAGCAGGTACGGTTCATTTTTTGTTGTTGGGAATATACCATTTCATTTAAAAACAAACAAATCAATGATCAAATTGCATGTAATTTGACTAGAGAGAATATATTTTTCTTTTATCAAAATAATGAAATTATATTCAATAGACTCGAATATGGTTCAATCAAGGGGGGCGATCAATCTCAATCAAGTACATAAAGTCCTTATCGCTGAAGAAATTCCAGAAATTTAAGGTACTTAGCTGCTCCTTTAGCTTACAAATCACCAAATTTATTACATTCACCAAGATAAAAGTAAATTTCCAATTAGAGTTGGAACTTCGCATATACCAATGTCCATGTCCAGGAGAATTGTGTAACTAGATACTCAGATTTGAATTTATATTTAGATATTTCGGTAAAAACTTAAATTTTACATAATGAATTTGCTTTGGGAAGATGCCACTAAAATTTACCTCAAATTAATTACGTATATCCTTAATTAAACTCACTTGATCAACGTTAATTAGATATCTTCACACCAAGTTTGTTGGTTACGTGATAAAGTAATTTCAACAAATATAATATCATAACTTATGCATTGGAAATCATTCTTTTAGGGGTAATAGTTTTTGGACCCCTTAAAATATCAGAAAAAAATAAAAATCTCCCTTGATCTTTATTTGTATCATTTTTTCTCCCTTGAATGATGATTTCCATGCGATTTATAGTTTTGATAAAAAAAAATGACCGGTTGATCTCATTAATACTGATTACTCAAGGTTTCATTATCTTTCTAGTCTTTGCTTTTTATGGTTTGTTAAATATAATTTAACTACGAATCAATTTTTTTTCCGGATGGTATTGTACATAATAATGATCATGTAACATTTAGAAAAATCCAGAAACAAATTCAGTCTCTGTTTGCTTGCAATTGATGAAATGACAAACCATACAAATAATACATAATATATATTTCCCTAATTAGGCCGACTACGGTCTTGATCAATTGCCCTAAACTTTGGCTTTTCCATGAGACTTACACAATCACCAAGATTACCCTGTCCTTGATGCAAATGTCGCCATCCAAATTGCCTGCTTATTCCTCTAATCCAAAATTGGAATATTGTTTTCATCTCCAAGTACTACTCTACTAAACTAACTCAATCTCCCTATACTCGCGAATAGTAGTTCGCGCGATAAAAATATACTCGGTATTTTAATGGATCAGTTTAGTACGAACATGATTAATAAAATTATAAAATTCAGAAACACGAGATATTTATATTTTTTACCTAAACAAAAATCACCGAGTAACGGTAAATAAAGGGGAAAAAAAAAAAAACCCTTATATGATGAAAAGGGTATTTTTGTAATTTGAGTTTGCAACAGTTGTTCTAGTTCTCACCACAACTGTCCTCCCTTAAACCCTACAATTACGATGACCAAATCCTGTCCCCGACCAAAAAATCCGGAAACATACATAACGAACCAGTGACATGAGCAGCGTCTTGGTGTTGACCAAGAGAAACCTTTGGTTAATTAATCCAACTTAACCCTAGTAATTAGGGAATTAATTAATTACTAATTAGGGTTTAAGTTTAACCATGGTTAAAGCCTATGAGTTAGGCCCTTGGTCTACCCTAACCCTAACTGTGGTCAAATCAAATGCATCTAGTTACAACAAAAGGATTAGAGTTCCCTTGATTTCAGAGCTCAATAACTCAACTCGCGATTTTTCGACAATTTTTGCAATGTGAAGCCGAAAAAATCGATTTCTTTGGGATTATTATCTTCTTATTTTATTTTATTAAAATTAAATTAAACAGTTTTAGGATTCTTAATTTCCAGATTTACATGTGTGAGTGTGAACTACCATACCTACTTGCTGCTGCTTCGCGTGGATTTCACTTGTGTACACGTGTGCGTGTTTATGTTGAGTTGATACAAATTTGTGATTCATAATCATATGGTCATTTTCCATTTTTTTATTAATCTACTTCAATCTATGCAGGCACAACATATTTATCAATCTAATTCTCACTCGAATAAGTAATTACACACTAAAAATACTGTATTTATTACTCGGCTGATTCAACAAGTAATACTGTAGTTATTTTTTTCAAATATTAGTAATTAGAGAAAGGTTTATGTTTTAAAAAATAAAAAATAAAACTCAGCATAATCTTTAAGCATAACTTTTTTTTAAAAAATGCCATCTATAACAAGAGAGTAAATCTAAAACTGGAAGTGATATATCCTATCATTAGAGATTTGGACACTAAATTTAAATACATTTTATTTTCCTTAAATGAAGAAGAGATTGCCTGTACTAATTAATTTCTTACCAATGAAAGAAAAAGGAAAACATTTAATTAAATAATTATTGAACCCAAAAAAAAATCAGAAGAAAGTAAGAAACTGTGCCCACGCGCCGACATAAAGGTAAGAACTAAGAAAAGACCAAACAAGAGTGAAATAAAAAGGCAAGAAAATAAAGCAAAGCAAAAAATACAGAGTCCTTTCCTATGAAACCTATACAAGTGGTGGGTATAGTGGAAGAAAAATAAAAACTTCACCCATAATAAAAAAATTAGGATACAAAACTATCTCCGTTCGGTTATTGTCAGATCTGAAGAGAAAGACTATCTCAACGTAATTTACTCTATTTTATTTTTTAAAAATTTTAAATATCGATAAAAGATGAGCAAAGTCTTCGCTGCTTGACCATAACCAATGCTTTAAAAAGGTTTTAATTAATTTATATTTTGGAATGAGAAGAAAATATGAAATCTTATAACTTCACCTGAGCTTTGTCTGTGGTGGTGGACTCTTGTGTGTGATCCAAAAACCAATCGAAAAAACGGCACAAAAATCTCTCTTTATTTTTTCTTTCTCCTTCCAAAAAGAAGAACTAAAAGAAAACACCAAATTAACAAACACAAATTATATTTATTTTTTCTGTTTTGTCAAACCCCTCTCGTCGCTCCCTCCCTCTCTCTCTCTCTCTCTGTTTCTGTGAGTTTGGTCGGCAGGAGAAGGTTCAACACACACTCCAACCTATTAAAAAACTCTCTCACACTTGCACCCTTTACTCCTCACTCACATCTTTCACCTTCCTTTCTCCCATAAAGCACTCTCCTTTTCCTCTCTAACAGGACAATTCTCTGTGGGATTGCTGTCTTCTCTTCTGTGTTAAAGCTGTGATGTCTTCTGTCTTAAAGGCTTAAAGCTGTGAGCTTTAAGGATTTTAGGTGTGTTTTTGTGTTCTGTCGTTGGTGGGTAGACTTCTGTTTTGGTTTTCATTCGGAGAATTTGTAGCTTGAAGCTAAAACAATCAAGTTTGGTGGAGTGGTTTCAGATAGATTTGTAAGTATTTTTTTGTTTTTGTTCTTTCGTTATGATGATTATTTTCCTCTGTTTTAATTCTTGATGGAGAGTGTTTACCAATTATCTGAAGGAAATTTATCACAATATATGAAATTTATTTGTTGTTTGTACATATCTTTAATGTAAAACATATAAAAATAGAAACTTTCTGATCCAATTTTGCATTTTTCTTAGTTTTCCTCACAATCAATTGTTCTCTGTGTCTTTTTTCTTGCATGTGTTTTGTTGTGTGAAAATGTTGAAGGAAAAGTTTAAACAAACAGCTTGATATAGGTATTAAATTTATACTGTTTCTTCTTTCTTTACAAATTTGCAGGAAGTACCAATCCAGTTCCTCCAAAACTGTAAATCTTAGAGTAGTACAATGATTAGAGACTTTGGAGTTATGATGAATTCCCCAAGGGAGCAGAGAGTTGCAGAGAAATGCCTAGATTCACAATTATGGCATGCCTGTGCTGGTAGTATGGTCCAAATGCCAGCAATGAACTCAAAGATGTTCTACTTCCCTCAGGGCCACGCGGAGCACGCGCAAGGGAATGTCGATTTCGGGCATTTCCAGATTCCGGCTCTAATCCCTTGCAAGGTATCTGCTATTAAGTACATGGCAGATCCAGAGACCGATGAGGTCTTTGTGAAAATTAGGCTAATCCCTTTGAGTAATAGTGATCTAATGTTTGTAGATAGTTGTGATGATAGTGATGATAGGTTGCTTAGTGGAGTTAATGGGATTGAGTCTCAAGAGAAGCCTGCTTCTTTTGCCAAGACATTGACTCAATCCGATGCTAATAACGGTGGTGGGTTTTCCGTGCCACGTTACTGTGCTGAGACTATATTTCCAAGACTGGATTATAGTGCTGAGCCTCCTGTGCAGAACATTCTTGCCAAAGATGTTCATGGTGAGACTTGGAAGTTTAGGCATATCTATAGAGGGACACCCCGCCGTCATTTATTGACCACTGGGTGGAGTAATTTTGTGAATCAGAAGAAGCTTGTGGCTGGAGATTCTATTGTGTTTTTGAGAGCGGAGAATGGAGACCTCTGTGTGGGAATTAGGCGTGCTAAGAGGGGGATTGGCGGTGGACATGAGTGCCCATCTGGGTGGAATTCATTAGGGGTGTATTCTGGGTTTATGAGGGAAGAGGAGGCTAAATTGATGCGGAGGAGTGGGAATGCGGATACGAAGGGGAAGGTGAGGCCTGAGTCGGTTATTGAGGCTGCAACACTAGCTGCCAGTGGGAAGCCCTTTGAGGTTGTTTACTACCCAAGGGCAAGTACTCCAGAGTTTTGTGTTAAGGCCTCGGCTGTGAGGGCTGCAATGCAGATGCAATGGTGCCCGGGGATGAGGTTCAAAATGGCTTTTGAGACTGAGGACTCATCTCGAATTAGCTGGTTCATGGGTACAATATCTGGTGTTCAGGTTGCTGATCCCATCCGCTGGCCTAATTCTCCATGGCGGCTTTTACAGGTGCCTTTTTCATCCCAAATTTGCATACACAAGTATTAATTTTCACTTGTGCATTTCCCTTTAGTGTGTGAATTTGGTAGCATATTGGTACTGCATGGATCTGAACTTTGGATCTGTTACGTGAAATATGGCTTACTTCCAATCCAATAAGCTTCGAGTCCTATTTGAGTTGTCAAAGTATCTTGTTTTATCACTCAAGCACTTTTTCTCCTGATTAGTAGGATTGTTCTTTGTATCAGAGAAACAAAATGTACAAATCATCGACATGAATTCTTGTAGAAATTGTAATTTGTTGGTAACTATTTTCATATTGCACTTGCTTGTTAATAATTGATCAGAGTGTCTACCACACGTTTTCCGTGAGTTTCCTGATGGGGCCGCTTGGCTGTTGCATAAGATTTTAATTACATGAAAACTTGTTATTTTTAGAGTCAATGCATGTAGTGTGTGTGACATCTCAAACTGAGTTGCCTGTTTTAAATTATAATCTTTTTTATTCTTCCTAAGTTTGCTGCAAGCTTGTGCCAACATTTATCACGTCCTTATTATATCCTTTGGAATGACAGATATGTAGATCTTATGGAATAGGTTTGACCTTTTAATTGCTGTTTGTAACCCCACAACTGGTTATCACTTGAATGTAACCTTTTTTTTTACGAAATTTATATTTCAGGTAGCATGGGACGAGCCAGATTTGCTCCAGAATGTGAAGCGTGTAAGCCCGTGGCTGGTTGAAGTTGTATCAAACATGCCAGCCATACACCTCTCGCCTTTCTCACCCCCGAGAAAGAAGCTGAGGCTTCCACAGCCTCCTGACTTTTCCTTATTTGGACAACTGCCAATCCCACCATTTACCGGCAATCCTCTCAGGTCGAACAGTCCCTTATGTTGTGTCTCGGACAACATTTCTGCAGGCATACAGGGAGCCAGGCATGCTCAATTCGGATTATCCTCATCAGATCTCCACTTCAACAAACTGCAGTCGGGTCTGTTCCCAGTTGATTTTCAGCAGCTGGATCGTGCTGCACCAGCTTCTATAATCCCTACTAGCAACTTCATGGACAGTAGCGAAAAGCATGAAAACCTTTCTTGCTTATTGACTATCGGAAATTCTACAAGTGGTTTGAAGGAAAACAGTGAAACAAAGACGAACCGTATATTATTATTTGGTCAGGTTATTCTCACTGACCAGCAAAGTTCCCAGAGCTGCTCTGGCGATACAAATGGAAATGCATCTTCAGATGGAAAGCTGGAGAAGGCGAATTTCTCTGACGGTTCTGGTTCTGGTTCTGCTTTGCTTCAGAACGGGCCACTGGAAAACTCTTCAGATGAAGGTTCTCCTTGGTATAAAGATCACCCAAAAACTGATCTTGGCCTCGAGACAGGTCATTGCAAGGTATTCTTAGAATCAGAAGATTTGGGCTGCACACTTGACTTGTCTGTCCTCGGTTCATATGAAGAGCTGTACAGAAAGTTGGCTAACATGTTTGGCATCAAGAGTGCAGAGATGCTGAGCAATGTAGTTTATTGGGATGCAAAAGGTGCTGCTAAAAACACAGGAGATGAGCCCTTTAGGTAAATTTCAGCTTGAGGATTCTTTATAATCTGTTTTACTGGAACTTCTTTTCCGGTGACATTTGCTGATGGATTTTTTGCTTCTTGATTGTTTCGGCAGTGACTTCTTGAAAGCGGCACGAAGGCTAACGATCGTTACGGATGCGAGCAGTGACAATGTAGGAAGGTAGAGAGAATGAGGAGCATCCATCAAATTGTACAGTTAGGGGAAACTTTTACTTCCATGTTAACTTTTTTTCCTGTTTGTTAATTTTTTTCAAAAAAAATTTATCTAATTTTGGAGGTTGTGAGATAAGCTCATTGCATCCAATTTTGGGATATTGTAGCAAAACAATATAACTTCCTAAGGAGATAAAATTTTATATTTACATTGGGTCGGGTATAATATTGCTTCTAGCAGGTAATTACTGTGTACACGATGATCTCGATTTTAGTATGATTTTTTTCTTGAAAAACGAGCGCATTGAACTACTCGCATCGGTGATGGGTCCATGGATCATGCTCAATCCAACACTTTGTAAGAGCAAATGTAATTTGCACAAGTAGAAAACTAATCTAAGACAAATTCCCAACTAATTTTGCAATGGGTAATTTTTCCTTTTCGGTGATAAGAATGTGTTGGTAGTCAGTGTTATCTCTCCGTCCTGGCTTTGCTAGTGACGAAATAATCCAAAATCGCATAAAATGTTCCTCTTATAGAAAAAAAGGCAAAATGTTCATATTTTCAACCACCATTTAAAAATAATTTTGAAATAATTTTTCTCTCTTCCGGTATTAGCACTGGCCTTATAGCAAGAGACTAGACTAACCTCGTTTAAGATAATACGATCTTAAAATATGTGATCTAAAAGTTTTAATTTAAAAACCTAAATTAGAAACGAACAAATCTTTTATCACTTGATTTCGATTACAACTGATGTTAGTATTTTAAAAATAATTTGCGCTTTGGTCTAACCTCCATTGTTTTTGAAGTGCTCTAAAAACGTTGAGATTTTAAATTTACAAACTTACATGCCGATGTTTATGCAACAAAGGTTGAGTTTATGGAATAAATAAATAAATAAAATAAAAGTGTATTGGGATTTGAATTAATGATATTATAAGCATAGCAGTTAATGAGTACATTAAAGCTTTCAAAAGTTAACCATGGTTAAGATTGTAGAAAGTCAAAGGCTTTGAACTTGATTGTATTTATTTATCAAAATATATAATGTTACAAAAAGCAGACAAAGATTCGCAAGTGATGGAATGCCAAGTTTTTCCAACCTAACCCTACGCTACGCTACGCTCCATCCCTTGTTAGTGGATCTCTCCGGTAAAAGTTTATTTATTTTTTTCAAGGCCATTTTATATAATGTTGTATCGAATAAATTATATAGTATATTTTTTTCATACCTATGATTTGTAGGTCAGAAGAACTATATATATCAAGAAAATTAAAATTAATTACTATATATATATATATATAAATCTGAAATAAAAATTATTAAAAATTGTACGTATAAGTGGCTTGATACTTTGATTTTTTGAGTAAGATTTTATTTTAATTGAATCCTATTATCGTGTATGAAATAACTATTACTTACTGAATTTACTATAATTATCTTTTAGTGTGTTAATGCCATACGAACAAGATTATAGTTCTATTTGAAATATATATAAGCTAAATGATCTTTTAATTAATATAAGAAAATGATATATATATATAACTGGATAATATAAATCCATGGGAACCTGAAAACTTGAAGAAGAAAAAGAAAAGAAAGAAACAAAAGAAAAGAGAATAATTGTAGTGGTGGTGGACCGGTGGTGGTGTGTGATTGATATAGGTGCATGTCTTCAACGACATTTGCTGGCCAATTTGGCAGTGACGAATTATAAGAGAAGTAAACAGCGTCTAGACAGCAAAGAAAAATAAAGACAAGACACATTCGCTATGTCTGGATATATGAATTATGCATGGGATCCATCAATTATATAGTTCAAAATAAATTATTTTGTTTATTAATTTATTAAAGAAGAGGTGGTCACATGATGATGATAAGGCCATGGTCAACCTTTTCACACACATACATTGTGCCGTTTCTGATGCTCGAGCGGAGTCGTCCTGCTCCTGCTCTTATGGGATACTGTTGACTATGCTACTTATTGTATTATTATATATGCCAATGATATCTCTCTTTTATCAAGTTTTCAATTTCTCCCCTCAAAATTTTATATCCCAGTACGAGAAAATGCATGCTTAGGATATACTACATGAGAAGTTTGATATGGCAAATGGAAGAATGATGATAGTTTCATATTAAATGTAACGAACTATTCCGAAAGAGTTAGCTCTCGATCTTGATTCAATAATTTAGTCTTCTAATTATAATCAGGAAAACAAAAATACCGTACTTAGTTTAATGGTGAAGTCTAATCATAGAAAGTGCTTAGTTGGCTAAAATCAATTTTATAAGCTAAGAAAAATACTTTTTCTTTTTTCTTTTACACAAGCAATGTCAGAATTGACGACCCCCGCCGTAAGAAAAATTATGTTTAAAGCTTGAATCTTTTTACTTAAATTCTTAAATGTGATTAAGAAAATGTCAAAACTAACGGGCAGAAGAACATTAAAACCTTCAAATTGAAGTAAAAGAATTGAAGATAAAAGGTCAACATATAGAGTTAGGTTGGCAGCTAGGGTTGTGACTTGTGAGGTTAATTAGGGTAAATTGATGTTACAATTAGGGGACAAAGCATTGAATATGAGGAAATACAATTGAGAGTTTCCATGGGATAGAAAAATTGATGTGTTAGTATTTTAGTGAGCGAGATCCAAGAATTCCATTGATGTGCACGTGAGGTGAGCCAGCCAAACCCATAAAATCAGATTTCCGACATGGGAATTGGAAGCCTCCAACTCCAAGCTGTTCATATTAAATTATTATTAAAAAAATGATCATCCAAGAAGTGCATGGAATGGATTAATTATGGAACAGAAACTTATAACTTTTGTTGGTATTATTCTTTTATTTCATTAACCGGTCCACTACTCTACATATACAGTAAAAATCTAGCTTGCTTCGTTCGAGATTGAGTTCAAATTCGAGTCGTAAGTGATTTTCGTGCACTATTAATCTAAATATCAAGTTTAAGTCCATAGTAGGTAGCAAATGGTACTAAAATAAGCCATCAGTCGTCTTTCTTGGTAACTGATGATATCATGATACTCGAGTAAAATCAATCTCTTATCCGATTAGAAAAAAGTACATATATGGAAATAACAAATTAATTTGCATAACACAAAAGTCAACTCAAAATTTCCCAAGTAAGAAGCCCATTCCCCATTTGGCCCAATAAATAATCTCGGCCCATTTGGTGCCTGAAAGCCCAATTTGTAAATTCAGTATCAATTTTATTTTTCCTTTTTATGGATTGGAAGTATATGGAACTGGAAGCATATGGAAGTATATGGAAGCATCTTCGACAAATAAAAAAATAGAAAAAAATAAAGACTACTGCTTATTTTGATATTTCTTGTGATTTTGAAAATTATTATTGATAATAATAATTTGTTTTTTTTTGGGTTAAGTCCAAAATTGACACTTCTATTTGTATTGATTGAAATATTTGGCACCTCAATTTGTAAAATGTCTTATTTGGCACCTCTACTTAAAGCATATGAAACATTTGGCACCTGAGACTCACGTCGTCGCCCCTCCACCGTTAACTGCTGATGTGGCGGGACACGTCATCAACACGATGCATGCTTATTAAGCAACCCAACAGGTATTTTATTCTACTCTCTAACAATTTCTCACATGAGTTCTTGATAACTGTTACTATCCTTTTATATTTTCTTTTCTTTTTCTTTCTCTTTTGTGGGGCTATTTTGAGAACTGATCTATGGAAGCTAAGGCGGAAAAGCAATAGCAGAAGAAGAAAAAGCAAGAGAAAAAGAAATAGAAAGTATAAAAGTGTTGTGAATAATTGACCTTATTCACCTTTGAATCAACCCACACAATATAGAACTCTAAAGTAAAGGAGTTAGGAAG
>NBIL01116483.1:0-11768 GCA_002752925.1 Viola pubescens var. scabriuscula | reverse complement strand
TCGGGGGTGTTGCACTTGTCGACACGAGCTTGTCATGCATCTTGGAGAAGTTTGGCTTTGCTGGAGGCCTCGGGAGAGTGTGCATGTCATCTTGATGTATTGGGGCTAGACACGCACCTAGGCCTTGGCGTTGCAATGATTTGGCACTTATTCCTCGGCCTTGGGCATGGTTTGCACTCATTATCAAGGCTCGGTTGCCCGTGACCGATCCTCTTGTCACCTCATCAAGTTGTTCTAATTGAAAGGGGGTCCGGATCACATCACATTCCGTCCTAGTTTGAGTCATTGACCGTCTAACCAACTCTTGGGCTAGATCCTATAAAAGCTCCATATATCATCCAGCTTACTTACCTTAGGCTGGACCATATCAACTTGGTTCATCATTTTAGTTTTTTTTTTTTTTAAATTGTGTAAAACGTCTCATTTTACACAAAATAACATTGTTTCACACAAAATGATGTGGTTTTACACAAAACAACATCATTTTTGTGGATCTTTAGAGAATCAATGCTTTTAATTCTCGATCTACTTGATAATTTTGATATATTATTTGGATAGAAAGTTTTATATTAAAGAAAAACCTAATAAAGCTGTCTAAATATTTATTTTTTGAAAAATCTAGCCGGTTAGATCCAGTTCAATGACCAACACCGCACCGGTTCAACGACATAATGATTCAATCTGATTTAATCTGGTTTAATGACTAGCACCGCAACGGTTCAACGATAGAATAGTTGTATATCATTAGGATATAAAGTTTTATATTAAAGAAAAACCTAATAAAACCATGTATTATTTTTTGAAAAAATTAGTTGTTCAATCTAGTTTAATCTGGTTCAATGACCAGCACTGCTCCAGTTCAACTATAGAACAATTCAAAACTGTCTTGTGGTTCAATCTGGTTGAACCCGGTTGAACTAGTGAACCATTCATTTCTGGTTCGTTATCCGAATCGATTATGATAACTATGGTTTCATGTTAGTTTTAGCTTTTAGTTTAGGAGGTGTTTGGTATCAAATCATGGAGGAGTTCAATTCATTTCATTAATAGAATTCAATTAGAATTTAATTAATTAATGAATTATAGTGATTAGTATACTACTTGTAATTAAAAGAATTGAAATGAATTGAAATGAACATATTGTTTGATATGACTAAGAAATGAATTCATTTTAATTATTTGACCATTATACCCTTAAACTAAAATCAATCCAAAAAATAAAAGAAATAAATTTATAAAAATGGCAAGTTGACTACATTAATTGGTGACTCTGCAATTGTGCATCTCTACACAATATTATGCTTCAATTGTGCATATCTAAAGTGAAAGCAAACATTTTTGTAAGAAAATCAAACCCAATATGATGCTAAAATTGTGCATCTTTGCAATCTGAGGCAAAGATATGTCAACTACGCTACTAAACAATTATTGCCAATCGTGACGTTGTCGTGCCGCTCATGTTGCTGTGTTTTAGCTTTTGGGCGTGTAGAAGAAAGAGAGAAGGGACATGTTTTAGATAAGGGCACTTAACTAATATACTAATTAATTATTAAAAATCCAAATGAATTCCTCAACAATCACACCTATTTTGGCAAGAATTCTATCTTGTTGATCGGTTGTCGATACCGTAAAAAATAATTATAATGCAACTTGACATTAAACTACAAAAAACCTTGTAGACAATGGAAGAAGATCATTCCTCAAGGACAAATGAAACTGATTAATCTAGTCAACTAAGTGTAAAACACAATAAAAATGGTGGTTTCAAAACCAAGAATTTAAGATAAAAATGAATTGAAAATATACTTCAAGACCTAGAACAATAATTAAGGGATGAAAATAAAGTAAAAAAGATTGAGATCAAATAATGAGGAAAGCTCCCATTGAAGACTTTAATAGAGGTTTCAATAATAATCATATGATCATCGATGCAAGGATAGTCATTCCAAATTCATAGAACAACTATGGAGTTCAGGTTCGCTTTGAACTCCTACTCTCCTCCTCTAACAAATTGCTTGAAGATCTTCTCTATTAGAAATCTTAACCTTTCTAGCAATCCTAAGATCCGCTTATAAGATTTAGCTAAAAAGATCGATTAAGATTGGGAAAGACTGTTCTTGGGCAAGTTTTGAGATGCCCAGCTATTTAACCCAAATTTACTGATTCTTAACCCTAGGCAAACCCGGGTATTTGTCTACAATACTTGACTCACGCGTGATCATAGACAAATTAATCAAGTCGGCAATACTTATCCTAGCCAGATTAAGAGTAGCTAATTCAATAAATCGATTGTAGAACAGGTTAACAATTAAACAAGAATCAATAGAATAAGAATAATGAAAATACAAAACACAATTAGATCTCATAGAAGATCATATCAAAACCTTAAGTCTTCACCGAGAATTGGGTGTTTAGTTATTCATGGAAAATATAATTGAAAAAAAAAATCTAAATAAGAACAAAATATAAGAAAATAAACGCTGGCTATTGATTAGATGCTTATTTTGTATAAATTCATCATCTATTATACCCTTTTTAGATGATGATACTGTTGATATTTGGTGTATTCTCTTCCTTTTTTGGAGAAACGAGACAAAAGAATCAAAGAAGAAAAAAGGGAATAAAAACGCTAAGAAAATAGAGCAAAACGAAGATAGTGGTGAAAAGCCTCAACCGGAGTCGGAGTCAAAGTGCCTCTTCCCTAAGACTAAGGAAGAGTCCAACCGTATCATTGCAAAATGCCTCTTCCCTAGGCCTAGGGGAGAGTCAGTCAAGATCAGAAAGGGGTCTCTTCACTAGGCCTAGGATGATTTCAGCTGGGCTTAGGAGTCAGCACAGTGGGCCTCGGCCGCAAGTCAAAAAGCATGGGTTTGCATTGCTACCTCGAGGGAACACTTATCCAGTAGAGTTTCAGTTTTGTAAAGCTTTCTAAGAGATGAGAACAATCAGTTTTTATACTTTATCTAGAACTCTAAGAGATAAGAACAATTTTAGTTAGTTTGGAGATTATATAGATAAGAGAGTTGGAAGAAGAACAGATCTCTTCTTCTTCTCTTCTATTCTGTCTATTTTCAGTGTAATAGACAAAAACTCCATTGTTTTTCTGCTCTCCTCGTCTTCATTGAAATGAGGAGATTTTTGGTTTTATGCAATTACTTTTTATTTTATTTTATTATATCTTTCTCGAGCTAAGTAAATCGTTCCTGGTAAAGACTCCAATGTTCATGATTCCAGTATTGTGAGGTCTAAACGAATTTAATCAATTCCGAATTTTATATTTCTTCTCTTTCTGATTTCTTATCAATTTATTCTTGTTTGATTTAAGAATGATCAACTTAAGTTTTAAACTTGAATAATTACAGCTTTTCCTAATAATTTTGGTTCTATATTGTTAAAAGGAATCCGTAGGCAACTAGCTTGTGGCCAGCCGGGACTCAATTAGAGAATGAGAAGAATTAGGTTTATAGGGGCGAACGGGTCTCTTCCCTAGGTCTAGGGATGGTCTCTCCCTGTTTTTATCAACCAACTAGTTAAATCCTATAAGTGAACCTTAGGATTGCTAAGGAGGTTAGGATTCTTAATAGAGGGTCTCTTTAAGAAATTTGATTAGGAGGGGAGTAGGAAGTCAAAGTGAACCTGACTTCTATAGCCACCCTATGAAATTTAGTTTTGAACATCTTTGTACCGATGATCATATGTGTGAATTATAACCTTGGTTATGTCTTTACTGGGAATTTCTTATCATTTGATTTTATTCATCACTTGTTTGTTTACTGTTTTTACCGCATTCTATTTTATTAATTAGTTACAACAAAACCACCCTCATATTATTAATTGGTTACTACCATTGTTTCAATCGGTCATATTCGGACACTAAAATTAGACTTAAATCTCTATGGAACGAACCTCTTATCGCTTGCTCTAATAGTCTTTATTTCAGTGTGATAGGTTGTATTAATTTTATTTTTGACAGATTCAGCACCCATCAAATTTTGGCACCGTTGCCGGGGATTTTGGGTACTAATCTTAGTTTCTTTGTTTTATGACCAGGTCCTCTAGTTCGTAATTAATCCCTTACAATCCAGAGATTACTAGAACAAAGACCCAGTACAGAAAGCAAGTCATTAGACTGAGAACTCAATAGGAGGAAACAGAGCCAGAATATAGCTCTTCATCACAATCAGCATCCAACGTAAAGGTCTCTTCCCTAGGTCTAGGAGAGAGCCCATCTGCACTAAGGGAAAGCTCCTCTTACCTAGACCTAGGGAATGGTCTTAAGCCTAGATCTAGGAGAAGCTCAAATTTTTTTTTTCTTTTATTTGATTTTTCAATTTTATTTTGATGACTAGTTTCAATTCTTTCTCTCCATTAGCCCTTGTTTCTCATTGTTTTAATGCAGGTAGCTTTGGTGAAGGATGTGTGACAACCTTTGAAGGATGTTATGGTCTGCCATAGTGGGGATTTGAGCCATACAATTATCCATACACATCTACTCACTCTCCTACTTGGTGGAACCAATCAAATTTCAATTGTGGAGTGCAACCTGAACCTAACTATCACTATTTTCAAGCTCCACAACTTAAACTAGACCCTTCAAATGCAGGTGAGTCTTTTGAAGATATGCTGAAATATTTTATGCACGGAACTCAGGTGAAAATAGCAAATTTAGCAGAGCAAATAGGACAGCTCGCCTCCTCTACATTACATGAGCAAGAGAAAAATGGATGCATATCTTCAGACCTCGAACTTGACACAGAGCATGATTTTAGAGTTGTCACTTTGTTGAGTGATAAAAATCTGCCAAACTATTTTGACTCTTCTCTAGGTCCAGGAGAACAAGTCTCTTTCCTAGGCCTAGGGAAGAGTCCGACACATGAGGCGGAAGTTGTTACCCAACCAAGTCAGCTTAATCACACCCAGGAAGAACAAGTGCAGATACCACCTTTTCTAGAAATATTTACGAGTACCAAGGAGCGTAGGGAGTATCTTTTAGATGTTTTTCGTGGGGTTGAGGCAAATCCTTCAATTTTAAATTATAAACCTTATTTTGCTATATTCATGAAAAAAATATGCCTAAGTTGTAATGAGTATTTCAATGCAGGTGAGAGTGTTGCTACAATCATTCAAAGGATGGTACCACCCAAATGCAACAATCAAGGCGATGATTTGAAAGAGAAGGAAAATTTGTTTGTGACTATGGAAATACAAGGATTTTTCTGTCAGACAACTCTGACTCTTCCCTAGACCAAGGAAAGAGTCCATAACTAAAGGCAAACATTGATGTTCAACCAGATCATCCAACTCGAAAACAGAATCTTTCTGAAACTTCAGTGGATCAGGAGATGAAGGTTGGGGGAGACTTGTCACTGCATTGAACCAAAGGACAAAGTGAGGAAGATTGAGACAGAGATGAATATAGTCATGAATTCACAAGCGGTTCTGTGTAAAAGGGAGGTTCTACAATTCATTGATTTTTTTTATCCTTTTATTGAATCACCTTTCCCTCAACCATTTTTTTCCATTTGTTTTGCAGGAACCCAAAATAAAACGTGAATCATAAAATGGTTATCTGCAAAATGCTCTGCTGGAAGACCATGCACTACATCCGATCATTCACATCAAATTAAGTGCGTGGAAAGCATTCAGTAGAATTGGTTGACGCTACATAGGAGGCAACCCATGCATTTTGTTTTCATTTTTTAGATAATTTCCTTCCAATAAAATTGATACTTCTTTGAAATAAAACTGATGGATGTCTTGATTTTTCATTGACAGGAGCAGTAGGGAACGATCGCAGAGGGAGGATCACAAGACTCTTTCGTAGGCCTAGGGAAGAGACCAGTGTAGTGAGAACGAAAAGTGAAAATTTCTAGCAGGAAGTTAAGGTGAAGACAACAGAGGAGACAATGCCCAAAGGTGCTAGCTGCCAATATCGGAGCACATATATGGAGCCAAGAACAACAGCATATTCAAGTTTGCTCCCCTGGATGGAACTGGAGATGTTGCTGATATACCAACTGCCCAAGCCCAGCAAGGTGGCTCTTCACTAGGCCAAGGGACCATACTTGAAAGTGACCCCGCTCCTAGACCTAAGGAAGAGGACGTCATCCTAAAAGCCCTGCGGAGGAAGCAAGAGGAATAAACAGACCAACTGAAGAGGCTTTTAGATGAGCAGAAAACCACAAATGAACTTCACCGCCAGCTTCTTGAGAAGCTAGGAAGCTCCTTCCCCCCACCACCACAACCCACTGCCTGAGTTTCCCCCTGAGGTTCCATCTTTCTTTTTTTATCTTTGATTTTTCCTTTTTCTTTTCTTTTTGTGTTTTACTATTTTATTTTCTCTTTTTCTCCAAACTCACACATTAGGGACAATGTGTCTTTTAAGTATGGGGGAGGACTTTAACTGTGTGTTTGTGATAGTGTTATTCGTTGTAAATATGTGCTTGTAACACTATCATTGGTTGTAAAAATGTGTTTGTGACAGAAAATCTTAATTTTTGTTTTATTTTTCATTTTGATGTGTGGATTAGAATTTAATTAGAATTTTGGCATAATTTTTATTTTCTTTTTTTGTGTGTTTCTAGGTAGTTTTGCATGACTTTTTGCTTTGTTTTTCAAATCCGAACTCAAAATTTAATTCCAGTTATTTGTTTCACCACTAGAAATACAATTTAACACTTGTTTCACTAAATCTATGCTTTAGTACCAAGGGAGTGAATGAGCTTAACATGATCAATGCTTAAAAGGCATGTAACCTAATGTACTTAGAACATTGCTAATCCTTATAGTCTCATGAGAACCTAGCTTAGAGTTTGAAATGTAAATGTAGAAACAAACAACACTGTTTTGCCTTGAATATATTTGACTGTTTAGTCTTCATTTCAGTTGCATTCATTTCAGCTGTATGAACATGTTTTTGTACTGAGAAAAGTTGTCATGAAAGTTGATAACGTGTATTTTATATATATTTTGTCGCCTCTTTTCTGTCCACTTTAGACTTAGATACTACTAATTAGTGTCTATTTCCTTCATATTTGCAGATATGGACATTAGGAGGAGTTGTGGAAATACACAGTTTTAGCTGGATTTTGATGAGAAAGTGAGCGTCTTGCCCTCGATGCTCACCATTCGCTAGTGCTGGGAAGTCCAATCCGAATATGGAAGTCCAAAAAGGGAAAATCTGGAAAGAGAAAGTCCGATGGGGCTGGGATTTCTTCTCTCACGTGTCCAGCTCATCAAGGAGAATTAATGACACACCTAGTTCTATTAGAAGTAGGATTTCTAGATTTTAATATATATATACTTAGACTTTTAGGGTTTGCAGACTCTCTCTCTCGCTCTGCTTCTTCTCTGACTTTGGAGAGTTACGCAGTAGCTCTTCTCTCCTCCTCTCCTCTTCTTCTTCCTCTTCTTTTATTTTTATATTTACTATTTTATTTATGTTATCTTTGTGGAACTAATCCCAATTTCCTAGTAAAGACAATTGAAGGTTTTTGATTCTGCGCTTAATATATTTCTGTGAGATCAGATTATGCTTAATATATTTTTGCGCTTGTATTTATTTATTTATTATTTAAACGTCAATATTGTTTGTGCTTGATTTATGATCTGATCAGTTTACAGCCATCTTTGTAATAATAACTAACGTGAGGTTACTTAATAGAGTAGGCAACAAAATTGGAGTCAGTAGGTCGCTAGTCTAATCTGACTGGAATAAATAACCAATTAGGGTAGTGCCTTAAACGTACTGAGTGTCCTGCCCTAGGTGTGTCTTACCTCCTCTTCATGGGCATCTGAGTATTGTCTCCATAAACGTACCTTGGGGTAACTTCTCTTACGAAGGAAAGCAAGGGACCTAAACGTACCTGGACCCCATAGCACATCTACAAGTCAGGAATTGAATATTGTCGAATCTATGATCGCTCAAATTGAAATCATAACTAGATATTTGTCTTTGCTAGGAAAGCTTTCTCTTATTTATTTCTTATTTATTCTGTAATTAGTTTAATTAGTTTTAAATCTCAAATCCAAAACTCCCCTCATTGTTTCTTTTATTGTTTTATTTTATATTTAGCCTTGTCTAGTTTACGTCCTCACCATTCTCTTGGGATTGAACCTCTTACCATTGTCTTCAATCTTTTTTGTAGCTAGTGATAAGTTGTAATTATTTTTTACATCTTTGACAGCCGATCTAATTTTGGCGCCGTTGCCAGGGAGTGGTGTTAAGGCTTGCTCTAGACGATTCCAAATTTTAATTTCTTTCTTCAATGTCTTATTTTAATTCTTATTCTCACTCACCCTTTTTTCCTCAGTATTTTGATGCAAGTAACTATGATGACAGGGACGTGACCGCCTGTGGAGGATTCTATAGCCCACCACAGGGGAGTTTTGATTCGTACTATAATTCGTATACATCTCACATTCCATCGCAGGGAAGTTATGACCCATACTACAATCCCTATGCATCTACTCCTAAACCCCCGTGGTGGAATCAAGGAATTTTTGACTATGGAGTGCCACCCGAACCTAGCTATCAATATTTTTCGCCTCCACAACCTCCAGAAGACGCAGGGCTGCCTCAAGAACATTGGGCTACCAAATTGGTGGTGATAGTAACTGACATAGTGAATAAAGCTAAAGATAACTTCAACCATGCAGGAGATTAGGGAGCAGAGGCGCCAAACGGACATTGAAGCAAACTCCGCAGACCTACCCGAGCAGCTTTCCCCTGACGCTAACATCCGGCCGGAAGTCAGAGTCCCATCCACAACCACCTCACCTAAGCGAGCCCCCAAGAAGCTAGAATTCTCCGAAGAGTATATCATTAAGATATTGGAACCTCCTTTTCCCGGAAGGTTGATTACGACCAAGAAACACAAGGAGGATCAGCAGCTTGCCCTAGACGTTGCCCCAGCACCTGAACCAAATTTTTTAGCCCCAACACCTCTACCCAATCTGACCATGAATCACCCTATCACTCTCATAGAACAATATTTGTAGCAGTTAGATGGTGACGATTATTTAAGTGAAGAGAATTTCTCCACCGCCATTTTATGGGAGTCATCATCGGAGCGTCATGACCACGATGATGATTCATATTAGATTGAGGACCTTTTTATGCCTACGAATGAGCTAAAATTGGAGGATCCAAGATGCTCGCCTTCAGAACTAGAAGCCAACACTGAGTACAAAGCCAGTGAGGTCACATTGTTGAGTATCACAAATTTGCCAGATTATTGCGACGAGCGCCTTGCCCAAGACGTAAACCCAGAACTGGAGGCATAAGTTGTTGCCCAGCCAAACTCTCCAAATCAACTCCAAAACTATTCTGACACTTTAGTGGGCCAAGGGATTATGGTTTTGGAGACTTTTCACTACATCAAGCCGAGGGAGATTGAGGAAGAGATAATTGAGGACTTGAGCTCTAATGTCGTTATGTGTGACAGGGAGATTCTTAAAGTTTTTAATTATATTGATCCTTTTCTTGAATCACCTTTCACTCATAACAAAATTTTCCTCTTTGTTTTGCAGGAACCCAAATTAAGATTTGAATCCTATCATGGTTACCTGCACGATGCTTTGCTAGAAGACCATCAACTTCACGATATAATTCACATCAAACTAAGAGGATGGAAAGCATTTAGTAGAATTGGTTGACGAAAGCTTGAAGAGTCAAGCCTAGGACTATAAACAAGGACGCTTCGTGGGAGGCAACCTAGGTTTTCTTTTCAAAAAAATTAATTTTAATTTTCTTTTTCTTTTTTTCTTTTTTTTCTTTTTTTTCTTTTTTCTTTTTATTTTATTACTTTTTATTTTTAGGATTTTAGGATACCCTTCCCTCTGGACTATCTATTTAATTCCCTCTTTGTTTCAGCTAGATAACAAGAGCACATCGATCATACCCTTGAGATGTGGTGGGGCTTATCAGCAAGGGCCAGCTACAGAATGACGGCAAGAAGAAAGTGTGGGGGAACATCAGTAGTTGATCACACATTTTTTGCAGGGGCAAACATAGAGGCAAGATCACATTTCTAGAACTCATTGTTCTAACCCCGGTCGCCACTTTTTGCCCCCGTTACTATTGTTGTTGCTGCACACTTCCGTCTTGCCTAAGACGTCGCAAATCTAGCTAACTCTCCTCGAGACAGAGCATTGATTCGCACCAATGAGCTCTTTGTGTCCATCCTACCTTTACTTAAGTCCGTCGCTCCTCTGCAGATGCGGTAGAATCCTCTTCGTACCAGCTCTTGAATGATTGTCCTTCATTCCCTCACTACTCAGTTGTACATATCCTGGGTAGTCCCTTTCTTTTTCTGCTTTTTCATTTTTAGTTTTAGACCTTGTGCAGTCTTTTTTCCACATTGAGGACAATGTATTACTCAGTGTAGGGGAGGGACAATTTATTTCATTGTGTTTTTGGGCAACTTTTTAATTTTTCTTTTTGAACTTTTTGGTTGAAAATATTTGCCTCCTTGATGACCACACCACCCTCTATTTTCAAAACTTCCTAGACTGAGCATGTTCATCACTTTACTGCATCATGGATAATCTGAGCATTCATTGAAAATTATATGACATACATGATCTTGCCTGCTTGCTCTTATATCCGCATCAAGCCCTAGACGTAAGCAGTCATTTGTATAACCTTGTGAGCTCATTGCGCCTCCATGCTAAATTTCTTCATGTGTGATAATGCATAACTAGTACTAGTTAGGTTTGCATAATATTCAGGGTATAGACACCCTTAGACATGGGATAGCAGTAAAATGATATCGGACTTTGCAAAAAAATTGTATTTCTTACCATATTCCATCAGCATGCCCTTGCCATTGACCCCTGATCACTACTCCATATTCTCCCTTCACCCATAAGCCATTCTAGCCTTCTCTTCTTGACTTTTCCTTAGCCGGTGGATGTTATCCATTGCTGGTTGCTGATGGGGTTAGAGACGAAGGATTTGACATGGCCTAAGTGTGGGGGTGTTTCATACCCATACAGTGAGTGACAAGGCTTCGCTGGGGAAGTCAGAAAGATGAGATGAAGGACTGTTGCACCAAAACAGAGGAGAAAACATTGTGACTCCTTCTACTGACATTGTTGCTCCGATTTGGAGGAGTCCGGGGGGGATGGGATTCCTACTGAAGAGGATTGGGTTAGTGCTAGAAGATTGTGCAAGTTTCTGAAATATTTTTATGACTTGACATGTTTTGTATCTGGGTCTTTGTTTGTCACCTCTAATGCTTCCTTTGAAGAAATAACTAATGTTGCATGGTTGCTAAAAAAATGGAGATTTAGTCATGACTTTGAACGAAGACTTTTAGCTGACTCAATGTTTGCGAAGTTCAATAAGTATTGGGGTGATGCATGCAAATTCAATTCTTTGTTCTATATTGCTGAAGTGGTTGATCCAAGAAACAAAATTGAATTTGTGGAACTTGCATTGAGTGACTTGCATGATGAGATAATTATTGAGAGTTTGGGAAAGAAGGTGAGGGAGGATATGAAGAGACTTTATATGGCTTATTGTGAGCTTTATGATCCCAAAAAGAATACTAATGACAGGATAGGAAAACCTAGCAGTGGTAGTGATGTTACATTTCATAATGAAGAGGGAGATGAAATGAAAAATGATAGAAAAGAAAGATTCAAGAGGTTAAGGTCAGAAGCTGGGGCTTTCAGGAATAGGTCTGAATTAGATTTGTATTTGCACGAAGATGTTGTCCAAGATGAAGAGGGGTTTTGTATTCTAGAATGGTGGAGGAATCATT
>NBIL01116460.1:0-15610 GCA_002752925.1 Viola pubescens var. scabriuscula | reverse complement strand
GTACCGTATTTTATGTAACCAATGACTGGTACTCTCCAGTCAGCTGCTCCCTCCATCACACACAGCGTCGCTTGTTCTTCCATAATGGACGGCACCGTCATCTCCTCCACAAAGATATCTGCCGGAAGAATTGCCAATGGGTCAGCTGCCAATTTTGCCACCTCATCTGCTTCAGTATTTTTTTCCCTAGGAATGTGTACGATTTCCACCCGTATTCCCTTCTTTCTTACGGCTTCCAGCTCATCCTGGACTTTTTCCAGGTACCGGAGCATGATGGGGTTCCTGGTTTGGGAAGATCCATTGACCTGATCTACTATCAGTTTGGAGTCTCCATGGACTATTAGCTGTAGGGCACTCAAACCGGCATGATTTTGAATTCCCTCTGCTCGCAACTCCCTACCAATACGTAGTCCCGTTAGCAAAGCTTCATATTCTGCCACGTTATTTGATAACGGCTTCAAGATTCTCAATGCGTAACGCATTTTAATCTCGTCCGGACCTGTCACTATGATACCGGCTCCTGCCGATTCCTGGTTCTTCGCTCCGTCAACGTGGATTACCTATTTGTCACCTTCTTCCTCAAGTTGTGATAATCGGGCGTCTTCCTTCTCACCGTTATCTGGTAACGGAGATTCTGTGAATGTGCATTCAGCAATAAAATCGGCCAAAGCCTGAGCTTTAATGGATGGGCGTGACTGATACTGTAACACATACTGTTCTAATTCAATTGCCCATATAACCATTCTTCCTGAGGTTTCTGGCTTTCTGAAGATCCGTCTCAATGGTTGATTAGTTAGGACTACAACCGGATATGCTTGAAAATATCGTGTCATTTTCCTTGTAGCCTGTATTAGTGCGAAAGCAACTTTTTCCAACTGACTGTATCTAAGTTCAGCATCCTTCAAGATTCGGCTCACGAAACAAACGGGTCTTTGAATTCCATCTACCTCCCGTATCAACACTACACTGACCACTTCTTCTGCCACTCATAAATATAGAAATAACGTATCCCTTTTTTCCGGACGTGTCAGTAACAGATCTGATGACAGATATTCTTTCAATTCAGAAAATGTTTTTTCGCATTCCTCAGTCCAACCAAAAGGAGCCTTCTTGCGTATTAGTTTGAAGAAAGGAAGGCAACGCTCTCCCTGTTTGGAGACGAAACGGCTCAGAGCTATGACCCTCCCAGTAAGTCGTTGTACTTCCTTGACATTTCTGGGTGATATCATGTCGTGAATGGCACGAAGCTTTGAAGGGTTAGGCTGAATCCCCTGCCGGCTAACCACGTAACCCAGGAATTTTCCAGTTTGAAAGGCAAACATACATTTATTGGGATTAACCTTCAGTCCAAATTTGCGCATTATGGTGAATGCCTCCTCGAGATAGTCCAAGTGCTCCTTGAAGCTTTTTCTCTTGATTAACATATCATCCACATACACCTCCATGTTTCGACCGATTTGTTCTGCGAAAATCTTGTTGGCAGTCCGCTGGAAAGTGGCTCAAGCATTCTTCAATCCAAACGGCATTGCCTTATAACAATACGTTGCCTTTGGAGTAATGAAAGCCGTCTTTTCCTCATCTTCCACTGCCATGGGTATTTGGTGATACCCCGAATTGGCATCTAGAGAGGTTAGATATTCATAACCTGCCGTTTGGTCGACCAACTGCTCTATTCTTTGTAACGGATAACAATCCTTCGGACAAGCCGCATTAAAGTCTGTGAAGTCTATACACATTCGCCATTCTCCGTTTGGCTTTGGTACCACGACAGGATTAGCTAACCAAGGAGGATACTACACCTCCCTTATGAAACCTGCTTTAAGTAACTTAGCTACTTCCTTTTCTATTGCATCGGCTTTTTCTTTGGAAAAAGAACGCCGTTTCTGCTGAACCGGCTTGGCCATCGGATCTATATTCAATCGATGTTCAGCTGTTTCCCTAGGAATTCCAGGCATGTTTGACGAATCCTATGCGAACTCCCCCGAACACTTCTTCAACAACTGTAACAGTTGTGTTTGCTCTTCTTGACTTAGCTTCTCACTCATTAAGAATCTCCCATTGTTACTGTCTCCGGTTGACACCGGAACCATTTTGTCCACCAGCTGGGTCCGTCTCTCATCCTGCTGCTCATACGGATCAGAAGTGACACAAACATAACGGTCACAGATACCGTTCATCATAACTATATAACATTCTGCTGCCAACTTTTGATCTCCTCGAATGGTAACCACTCCATCCCAAGAAGGATATTTCACCTTCAAGTGTGGGTGTGAAATGATGGCTCCAAAAGCATTTAGAAACGGACGGCCCAGAATGGCATTATAAGGCAAATTGAGGTCTACCACCATGAACAACTGCTTTCTTATCCTTCGTCCCTTATCTTCTAAGAAATAAACGGGACAGTAGGTGATTCCTACTATTTGTATTGGAACACCATCAACCCCGATGATAGGTGAGACGCATCGGATTAACTCCTCCTAGGGTCGGCTCATTAGTTTGTATGCTTTATACGATAGCAAATTAACCGCGCTCCCGTTGTCCACCAAGGTCCTAGCCACTCTATGCCCGATTATCACCGCTGTAACCACCATGATATCATTCTGGGGATAAATAACCCCTTGTTCATCTTCCTCCGAGAATGATATTGTCATCCGATCTAGGATGTCAAAACCCATGTCTTTCCTTAGAGGTTCCGACTTCTTTCTCTTTTCGCCCACGGAGGATTCGGTCCTCTCCTTTTTAGTTGAAGAAGATCCTCCTACATTTTCCGTCCCGCCAGCAATCAGTCCGATATAAGGTAGCTCTCCCAGAGCTATTGTCAGTGCTTGCTTTCCTTTGTCAGTACGGTTGTCCTGCACCGGGACTTCTGTTGGGCCCGTATCGCGGTCCCGATTGTTATCTTGTCGCATCCCCTGAGTTTATTTCTGACCCCGAATGATAAATTCTCCGAGATACCCTTCTTAGATCAATCTCTCAATTGCCCCCTTCAATATCCGGCAATCTTCTGTATCATGCCCGTTGGCCTTGTGAAAACGGCAGAACTGATCTCTTCGTTCACCCACATAGGTCCCTGGTTTATGATGAGGATATTTTATGGGTAACTGCCTTCATTCGATGACTGCTAGTATTTTTGCCCTGGGAACTGACAGGGACAATGACCCTCTACTCGTCCCTCTAGGACTTGCTGTTGCTTTCTTCGAAGAATAGTTTCTCTTTTGCGGACTGGAACCTTCTCTTTTCTTAGACGGTGCCATTTCCACCCGTTTCTTTCTTTGGTAGTCGGCTTCCTCCATCTTAGCATAATTATTAGCCCGTTTATGCAATAGGTCCAATGTTGCGGGAGGTTCAACTAATAACGTGTCTTCCAACTTGTCGAAACCACAGTTTCTCTTCATGGCTTCTACCGCGATCTCTACTGTAACGTCTGTCATTAATCTCATCTCCGTATTAAACCATTCTAGATATCCATTGAGCGATTCCCCAGACTTTCTGCGAATATCAAATAATTCGGCTGAAGTCTTTTTGAGAGGAATAGAAGTACTGAACCTGCTCCGGAACTGTTTCTCCATGTCAGCAAAATTGTCTATAGATCCTGCTCGCAATCCTTCAAACCACTTCCTGGCTGCTCCCACAAGAGAGATAACGAAGATTTGACAAAGGGCTTCATCCCCTCTAGTCTGGACTCTCACCGAATCTTTGATCTGATTAAGGTGAGCTACCGGATCCTTGGTTCCATCATACTACTCTGTGGGAATTTTGGTATTCCTTCTCACCTGGTACCTGCGGATCCGGTAGCTGAGGGGTTGTTTAGGATCATCGTCCTGTTCCCTCTGCTGTTCTCTTTGCTCTTTGTGAAAGTTGGCTGGAACTTCTCTTTTCGGTTCTATTGATCGTGACTTTCTGATGGAATGTCGTTCTGCCACTGTCCTCTCCCTGCTTTGTCTTCCTTATGGTCCCCTTTCTTCTTGACGAGAATGGCTCCTGTGGTGACTTCGGCCTGCTCCCTAGCCACTTTCTCAGTATCCTTCTTCGTGCACTGAAGGTGCTCTTTCGCTCGGGATCCTGGGTGGAATGAATTGACTGCCCACCATCCCCGAATGCACCGGTGGTGGAGGAGGTGGCCAGAGGCCCAGCGGCGTAGGTTGTGGTTCCCCTCTGGCCTGTGTGAACACGGGAGCTGGAATATGATATCCGGCTGGTCGAGGGACCAAGTTTGTTAAAACGTTCATTATGTCGTTCATCCTGGCATTTTGCTCATCTATCCTGCGATGTGGTCCTGAATCCACCACGCTAGGCCCCGGAAGTGATGTGTTGGGAGTGTTGACATTTGTCCCTAGGGTGTGCAGGAACTCCAGGTTGCGAACGAACCGTGACGGTCCTGTGCTAATGGGGGTAAACAAATCCCGACTTACCTCCAAAGGAGTATTGATTTGTGAAACAACCGGTGGGTCCATAGCTATGTTTGTTTTTGCACAAAGAAAAAATACCCGCAGATTATGTATGTAAGAGAAAATATAATGAAAGAGCTTTTGAGAATCAAGGATATCTCACTCAACGACCAAATGCTCTCAACGAAAGCACCAAATGATAATATATGGAACCCGGGGTAGGACTTCCTTGCGCTAGCAATATTCGCGTACGTCTGATCAATCACCTGCAGTGCGCCGGAGGGAGTCTCCGGCGTAAACTCTCCGACGGTCAAGTCAGTATAGTGAGCTAACTAGCAAGTATTTCAGTATAAGTGTCAGTGTAAGACCCATACCAGAGTCCTCCCTTTGTGCTATTTATAAGCTAGCTGAGAGCCACTTTTACTACCGACCATTATTCGTCCATTAAAGAGTGCCATGAATGCTCATTAATGGCTTCTTTAATATGCCGTCAAAGTGACAGTTACAATAATAACCGTTACTGATCATTATTGATGGGCCGTTACGATACCGGTATCTGAATACCGTTATCAAGCGTTGTACCGTTCCTCTTGAGATCTGGGTTCCGGTACCTTCCTTAAGCAACGGGTGCGAGATGACGTCACAGGCTTCGGTAACCTTCTTAGATACGGTGCACGGCCACTGACCCAGTGGCCCACGTGGTCTTACGACCAGTCAACGGGTCAACGCCTAAGTGAAAAGACCTTCGTGCCCTTGCAATTTCTTTGTATGTTATCAATTGGCAAACTCTCAATGTGGTCATTTTCACCAATTATATATTGTGTGGTTTCACTAAATCCTTACTCTATGTAACTAGCATCAAACTCGCGCGTTGCGAGAATATTATACTCCCTCCAGAACTTTTTAACTGTCACTTTGAAATAGTAGCAAATTTTAAAAAATAATTTTTGATCTTATTTTATTCCACATTGTTTCATTTTTACTCCTAATTTCTACTCAAATTACCACATCATCATCAAATTGGGTTTATGCATAATTTTTTTTTGCATTTCCACAAAATATATACTTCGGAAAAGATAAAATGACAAGTATTATGAACAGTAAGAATTCGTAGGAAAGCGACAGTTAATAAAGTCCGGAGGGAGTATGTTGCAATTTTTTTTTTCAGTTCTTAGAATATACAAACTACACATTACGAAAACTATCAAGGAATTCTTACATGGAAAGCTTGAAAAAAGCATACAAATGGATCGATTTTGAAGAATATATTTTCTAGTAAAATATTACGAATTTATGATGATACGTGTGTTTTTGTAGCATGAAGCACTAAAATGCAATGGTTATGCTAATTGTGCTTCGGTTATAGAAAATGGAGTGGTTAATGTGAAATCTCAAGATGAAGTGTTTGTATAGCTAATATGAAACTTTACACATTCCGTAATTCACATATCTTCAAATTCTATAGGTTAGAAGACATAATTTTTTATTATAAATTAATTAATTATCATTGATGTAAAATAATAATGTAAATAAATTATATTAATGGAGAAAAAACTCTTCAAATTTGAGAATTAGAAAACATAATTAATATTTGATATTGCCAAATGTTAAAACATGAAAGCTTATGAGATACGTCAACTTAAGAGGATTTCATGGATCATATGTGGTTTCCTCTCGAGTTTTTATTTAAATTTTCACCATATTTTTTTTAGAGTTATATAGATATAGATATAGATTTAATACCAACATTATTCATATATATATTAAGTTCGAAGATGGAATCAGAGAAAATCTCAGAACTATACGCGGAGAGTCATTTTCTTTCATAACTCGACAAAACTAGAGTAAAATTCATCCGTTGTTCAAAAAATGGCAGAAATTAAAGAGAAGAGAATCAAATATGACTTTTTTTTGCTTTATACAATCAAATATAACTTAATTGAGCTTATTAGAATTTAACATAAGCATGGGAAAACTTAATAATAATAATCATAATTTTTTCTCGAGAAAATAAACATAATAATAAGAAGAAATAATAAAAAGGCAGTAAAAGATACTGGAAGGATATCCCACCCCACCACTGCCACGTTCCCTTTCCTTTCACTTTCATCAACACTTCCATCGGTATTGCAGAAATAGCCCAACAAACAACCACCTCACTCCATTTCCATTTCCTCTCCTTTCTTTTCCCTCGGCAACACCAAACACGTTACATTTCCCTCCTTCCTCCTATAATCAGTCCCCATCTCCTTCTCATTCCCCCCCTCCCCACATTTTCACACGTGCCAATATCCCCTCTCTCCCCCATTAATGCCCCAATAATTTAAGATTTCCCTTTCTTCTTCAGTTACCCTTTTTCCAGATTCCCTTCCTTCGTTAATCTTCTCCTCAACTCCAAGTGATGCTTAAAATCCATACCTAGCTATCAAAACCCAATCAAGCAAACCCATGTCCGGCGCGGTGGAGCGCCACGTCGGGATTCAACCGCCCAAGATGGAAAAGAATCAGAACAACCCACCGGTTAAGAAGTCCGGCCCGGTGTGTATAGATCACGTGCTGTTAGCATTGCAGGAGACGAGGGAGGAGAGGGAGGTGAGGATACGGAGCCTGTTCAATTTCTTTGATGCGGCGAATCTTGGGTATTTGGATTACGCGCAGATCGAGGTAGGGTTGTCCGCGCTGCAGATTCCTGGGGAGTATAAGTACGCCAAGGATTTGTTGAAGGTGTGTGATGCCAATAGAGATGGGCGCGTGGATTACCATGAGTTTAGGAAGTACATGGATGATAAAGAGCTTGAGCTGTACCGGATATTTCAGGCGATTGATGTTGAGCATAACGGATCCATTTTGCCCGAAGAGCTCTGGGATGCGCTTGTTAAGGCTGGTATAATCTAATTTCTGATCTCTTTTGTTTGATTAGAATTTGAGTTGACTTCATTGATCGTTCGTCTTTGATAGTGAAGTTATGCTCTCATTTTCTTTTTGAGATGTCGTTTTCATGATAGAATTACATAATTATCGATTGAATGATCTTATGAAGATGGGAATTTTTGGAATTTATGAAAAGTAGGTAGCCACAATGTTGGATTCCTAGCTGTATCTCCAATGTGTGTCTTGTTATTGTGCTAAGGTTTTGTAGGCTAAATTTTAGATTCTGCGTGTCTTTATGCTTGTGTTGGCACCAGAGAATACACCTAGCATATGGTTAGGGTTTTAGAGTAGCTTGTGATTGTCATTGTATGGTCTCCTCTTCATGATGAAAATTTCTCTGTTGTGTTGGCTGTGTGGGTGCCACCCAAAGACTGGTAGTTGATTGTGTTAATTGCTCATTTGGTAACTTCTTATTTTCCTTTTTTATGCTCGTTTAGCAACAAGCTGTGTTACGTTTTCCCTGAGCTGTACATCGGAAGTCCATGTAAATGTGGATGTAGCCAGTGTGTTGCTAGTGAAGCAAAAGATTGCATAGGTCTTTTTCATGATGAGATTATTTATTCCTCATCCTACCCATTGTGAGCTGGAAAAAAAGGCTCCCTTTTTTACTCGTTGCTTGATTCTTTGGTTTGCTGCATTGTTTTGAAATGTCATGCCTTGTGTGGTGCCTCATGTTCTTGTGGCTTCAATTGATTTGTTGGTTTCATCTTATAAGCCCCAGCAGTTTCTGTTTCACAGGGATTGAAATTGATGATGAGGAGCTTGCCCGCTTTGTGGAGCATGTTGATAAGGATAATAATGGAATTATTACTTTTGAAGAATGGAGGGATTTTCTTTTACTCTATCCACATGAAGCCACTATGGAGAACATATATCATCACTGGGAAAGGGTATGCCTCGTAGATATTGGTGAACAAGCTGTTATTCCAGAAGAAATCAGTAAGCATGTTCATCGAAGTAAATATTTTATTGCAGGGGGAGTAGCAGGGGCTGCTTCTCGTACTGCAACCGCTCCTCTTGACCGCGTGAAAGTGGTTTTGCAAGTTCAGACATCACGTGCTTCTCTTGTGCCTGCTGTAAAGAAGATATGGAGGCAAGAGGGTTTCTTGGGCTTTTTTCGAGGTAATGGTTTAAATGTTGTGAAGGTAGCACCTGAAAGTGCCATCAAGTTTTACTCTTATGAAATGTTCAAGAATGTAATTGGGGAAATCAAAGGAGCAGACAAGGATGATATTGGTGCTGGTGGGAGACTTTTAGCGGGTGGTATGGCTGGTGCGGTTGCACAGGCTTCAATCTACCCAATGGATCTTGTGAAAACTCGACTGCAGACCTGCGCTTCTGAAGGTGGAAAGGCTCCAAAATTGAGTACTTTAGCAAGGGATATTTGGGTACAGGAGGGACCTCGAGCATTCTATAAAGGTCTTGTTCCATCTCTTCTTGGGATAATACCCTATGCTGGCATCGAACTAACTACCTATGAAACCTTGAAAGATATGTCAAGGACCTATATTCTGCATGACCGTGGTACATTTTTCTCGTGCTTGTTAACACTTCATTTTCCTCTTTAAAGTTTAATTGTGTGTGATGAAGTTGGCTCAGAACCTACTTTTTTTCTGCAGAACCTGGTGCTCTTGTGCAGTTATGTTGTGGAACTGTCTCAGGAGCCATCGGAGCAACATGTGTTTATCCCTTGCAGGTTGTTAGAACCAGGTATGTGCTACATCCTTAAGTGCGTATTAACAGACATGCCTAAAGGGTCTGTGTAAATTTGTGTTGTTGTTATTGTTGTTTCAGAATGCAAGCTCAACCTCCTAAATCTGCCGATCCTTACCAAGGAATGTCTGATGTTTTCCGCAGAACATTCCGTAATGAGGGTTATAGAGGATTCTATAAAGGAATTTTTCCTAATCTTCTCAAGGTTGTGCCATCTGCAAGTATAACATACATGATTTATGAATTTATGAAAAAGGCTCTCAATACCGATTAGGGACTGCTGTAGTCATATCTGATGTGAGTCGTTCTGATCCATAAGTAGTAATGATGGTTGATGACGAAAATAATAATGAGATTACTAGTTAAGTAGGAAATACTATTGTTCGAGTTATACAATAGACGGCAAATGATAATCCTAACCTCTTCAGGATTTGGGGCAATAGTTTTGTTAGCTTAATAGGTTTTTCCCTGAGGCTTATTTGAAGTATGAAGAAGATATTTTATTTGTAAGATGCTGTAGCATTGGATTGTGTAGTGACTATTGCTTTAACATACTTTTATTTGATCGGCTGACCCTAATGCTAAATCCTCCTTAAACGTGTGTTGCCAGTTCATATTCACAACCTTTTTTGTCCCTCTGACTCCCCTTCCATCGCGGTCACCTGCCTCTTAACTTCGTTTGCTCATTGTCACTGATCTGTGATGTTTAAGTTTTGCTACTTATTTCCCAGTTTGTAGTTTGAGAAAAGGCAAGGATGTATGATTTAGGGTTCTATGTTTGTTTGGTTATGGACTCTCCCGTTTTTATTAGGTGAACACAAATGTCACTTTACCTACAGTTCTTTATTTGTCGGCAAAATCTATTGAGGGTATGTTTGAAATTGTTCCTAAATAAATTATACTTTTTATTAGAAGTTGTTTTGTTCATTAGGTCAGATTTTGAAGGAAGTAAAATCTGCTAAGTAGCTATTCCAAATAAACTTTAACTAGGTTTTTGCCTGCAATTAATTACTCCATCCGGTTGGAAATGTTTGACGTTTTAGGAGTGTTCTGTGTGTTTGATTATACATCTGCCCTTCATCAGTTTTGTTAGCTCACGTACGATCAGTTCCCAAATTTCTCCAAATTGACGCGCGTAGAGACCTCCCAAATTGCCCAACCTTAATCCCTCTTAACTTTATCTCTCTTCTCAAACCCTACCTCTCCCTCTCTTCAAGCTCAAATTCGACCATAAACTACTCAAATCTTCACCAAATCCTTTAAAATGTCAGCCAATCACTCCTCATACATCCATAAACAAAACCTATCCATCAATGTCATCGTTTAACCACCACAAATCTAGCGAAAATTTGAAATTTCCCACCAAAAACCCTAGCCTTCTTATTTTTAGATTTTCAACAAAAATCTCCAAAATTTTCACTAAATATGGCTACAGAATCCTCCTCTAAATGTCGCAGGACTGGAAAGACAAAGCATCTTACTACACGTGGATGTCCGCCTCCGTCTCCTTCTATGCTAGGGTCATCCTCTTCACATCCACCCGCTGTTGAGAATGACTTTTGTGCATTGGCTGCCCAAAATTCCTTCTACATCCCTCCTTGCTCCTATGATGCCAGGTTTTTCTCAAGTTAGCGTAATTTCCTGTACTTTAAGAAATACTTTGTTGTTGCTGAGATTATTAGACCCATGTGTTTAATATGGAAAAAATGATTAAGTGTGGTCTTCCTGCATTGTTGGATGCCCAAGAAGGGAATGGGGCAGTAGGATTAAGTAGGAATTTCAATCCTATGCTTGTTAGGACTTTTTATGCAAATATGGATCCAAGCAAGGACTTACAGGACCCTACTACATGTGTTATAACCTTCATGATTCTCGGCAAACATATTCGAGTGGATGTTGATATGATGTGTAGGATTTTGGGTGTGCCTAATAGTGGAAGGTGTATTTTTCAGAAACGTAGAGCTATCAATAGTACTGAATTCAACGTCAGTGAACAATGGACAAGAGTAGCTCCCGGTTCTCATTTGGCGTCACCCATCTCCCTCAGATATTTAGACCCCCTTTGCCTACTTCTTTTTCACCTCGTATCCAGGGTACTTCTTCCTCGGGTTGGAGGCTTAAGTCAAGTTTCGGGGATTGAAGTATGGATAATGTTCAATTTGTTGGAGTAGAATTCTTTGAACTTGGGTTTTCTGATTCTGAATCATATGGCCAAGAACAAAGTTAGCCAACCTGGTAAGCGTGTCCATCTTCCCTACCCTCATTTGATTATGCTTATTTTGGAAGAAAATGACATAAGTATCCCTCGTTCTTCTGAGTTTTTCGATGCTAATGTGACATATGATGAGTCTCATGTCATCACACATCTTCTGCTTAGGTTAAATGAAAAGGGAAAGCTTGCCTATGGATATGATAAAGAAAAAGAGGCAAATCATTTGTGGTGGCAAAGGATAGTGATGAAGAAGATGAGGATGTTGTTGATGCTGCGGTTGATGACTTGGATGCCAAAATTGATGCGGTTGATGACTTCGATGCTGAAATTGATGTTTGTGCTGATGCATTTGATAGTAATGATGTTCCGGAGGGAAATGACGGTGAAGATAAGGATTTTGCAAACATGAATGCAAGGTTGGATAAGCTTCAATCTTCTGTCAATGGACTTCAATCCTCTGTCCAAGGCGTATTCTCAAAGGTTGATCAAATGGAATCCAACCTCACAACTTTGTTTCGTACTATGATGGATCGATTTCCACCTCCTCCTCCTCAATGATCATCTTATCTCATTCATGCATTTTGTATTATCCTTTCCTATAATTGCCTTGTATAGACTTGCACTCCTATGGATTGAATAATTGCTGCACTAACTACTTAACGGAAGTAATTTTGTTATGCCTACTCCTTACATTCTCCTTGCGATTATATGCGAATTGGATTATTCTCCATGCTTTAATTGTTGTCTTTCTTTTTGTTGTTGATCAAAACGGGGGAGATTG
Source organism: Viola pubescens var. scabriuscula (assembly GCA_002752925.1). Classification (NCBI taxonomy): domain Eukaryota; kingdom Viridiplantae; phylum Streptophyta; class Magnoliopsida; order Malpighiales; family Violaceae; genus Viola; species Viola pubescens. The sequence goes on along the minus strand of NBIL01116460.1, from coordinate 3,585 downwards.
TTGGCCCAAGGGTCACATTAATCTTATTTTGATAAATTATAAACACACAAATTAATTAGAATGCCGCGAAAATGTGTCTTTCTTTTTTTGGTTGATCAAAGAGGGGGAGATTGTTGGCCCAAGGGTCACATTATTCTTGTTTTGATAAATTATAGACACAAATTAATTAGAATGCCGCGAAAACGTGTCTTTCTTTTTGTTGTTGATCAAAAAGGGGGAGATTGTTGATTCAATATACCTCAAGAAAAAGTGTCAAAAAAATTTTGCGCGAAAACGAGTACTCTAAAATTAAGTCGCAATTTTTGGTATCCTTGGTCAAAGAATAAAGGCATGCCGATAAGTATGCCGCTCAAATTAAACTTTTCTGCCTTCGATTTTAACTTTGACAAAAATGGTCAGTATCAAAAGGCATGCCGCCAAAGGTGTAAGCGTCGTGCCGCTTGCACCTGGAAAATCAATTTTTCAAACGGCTATGTTTGAAAGCAAAAAAACTTAAAGGCTTAGCAGCGTGCTTGATACGATCCCAAGATGTATCACGCGACTACATGGACAAAAGCGTCAAGATATGACGGAGCAGATGGAGTCCGATCAGGGAGCACAAAGGCTTGATGGAAACCTCTATGCGTTATGTTTATTGTGTCCAAATTTTAGCACGTTTGAACGAGTGGAGCATCCAAAAGATCAAGCCAATATTTTCATTGACAGTAGTCCTACGCAGACAAGGAATCCAAGACGCATCAGGAAACTTCGTCCGAATCTATCCGGAGCTGTACAAGTCGGAATCGTGCGATCGACCACGTTTTGGAAACGTCAGGATGTTAGCTTTATTTTTGGACAAGTTTCAGCCCATTTGGCCCAATGGTTTGAAAGTTATGGAAGTCGACATTATGGTATGTATTGTGTGCACAAGACAACATACAACTTGAGGTTTCGGCCCAAACCTCGGCCCGATGATGGAGAACTCGACATGGGCTGCTGGAATGCAGTTAAATATATTTATATTTACTTTAATTAATTTAATTAGTTAATTAAATTACAGCTAGGATTAGTAATCCTACGTCTATTCCTATTAGGGTTTTTGTTTGTAAAGACTATTAAAGGAGCCGTTTTGCCTCCTTTGCCGTTTGGCTTATTTTTTATATTCAGAACATTGTTTCTTGCAAATTTACCCATTGTTCATGCGTGAACCTTGTCTTTAATTGAGTCCGAACATTCGATTGAAACCTCAAGTAAAACCCAAAAGTTCATCCTCTTAATCGTTTCTCCTAGGTTGATATTCACAGGTTGAATATAGGTCTAGAACTCGATCAAGAAACCCTCTCTTGAATCGATTAGGTTGCTTAGCACAGGTTGCTAAGAGGCCTAAGCTCGTCAAGTTGAGTTTATCTTCATTCCGCATTGAAATCCAGACTTGAACTAGATCACAAACGTGTTGTGTGCATCTTAGGCAACTAGGATCGTATTAGTTGATAGCGGAACTCAAGGCGTTCAAGTGTGGTAACTATCTTTACTTATTTTATTTTGTTTTCAATTGTTGAGGTTGATTCTTCTTCTACCCGATCAAAATCAATCTCCTTGTGTGCCGTGTGTTAGTTGTTTTGTGTGTCAACTCGATCTAAGTGTCTAGATCTTGTTGCGTCTTTGTGTGTGCATTTTCTATTTCAATTACTGTCAAAAAGAGTCTTGTTTAATTGTTTTATTTAGTTACATTCGTTAGCTAAAGAGTTAAAAAAAAAAAAAAAGAGCAAGAACGAGCAGCAGAAAAACAGTGAACTGCTGGCAAAAGAAAAGAAAATACAAGAAATAAGAAAGAATTCTAGACTCATTGCAAAAAGAATTACTCAATTTGGAGATCGAAGTTGAAAGATATCGAGTTTACAAGTTGCAAAACCCTAAATCACACCTTTAACGTACAACACTCACAATTTGTGAGATAACTTGAGTATTTTGTGTCTGATTGAGCTATTTTTGATTCCTAATATTATTTTCTCTTCCAGCCCAACAATTGTTTAGTTGATCATTCTTGCAACTGACCATTTGTTGAGCATCAAAACTTATTTCGAAGCTAGTTGTCTTTGTGTGTCTTCTTGGAAGCTTTTCTTTGAACTCTTGAGTCAACTAACTTTTACGCAGGGACATTATAGAGATACTTTGAAGACATTTGAGTGATATTTTGTGAGATTAATAGAGAGATAAACACGAGAGTAAACACGTGAGGGAGTGCTAGGCTTAGTGCAATTTTACGTTTTGTTCGTGTTGTGAATTTCAGGAATTTATAGGATGGCTGATGATGTTTTGAATGATAAGCAAGAACGAATTCGGGCTATGCTACTAGCTATCACTGAGAAGGTTGGGGTGCTAGATAAGAGGCAGAGAGCTATGAACGTTGAGCTTGATGGACTAGGTAAACATTTGGGTACTAAAGTCAAGAAGCCACCCGATGAAGTGCCCTCTGTGCGCTATACACAAAAGTTTGCCGAGGCAAACCCTAGGCGGGGATCCGAGCAACGAGCGCCTCATGAGTACTGGTATAAAGAGCAAGATGTTGCTAAAAAGCTTATTAGTGAGAACAAATTGAGTATACAAGGAAAGGCAGAAGTGAGTGAGGATGAGCAACGAGGAAACTTATTTCATACTCGTTGTATAGTTGAGGAAAATGTGTGCTCACTGATTATTGACGATAGGAGTGGTGTGAATCGTGCGAGTACTTTATTAGTGGACAACTTGAGCCTTCCCACCTTGAAGCATCCAAAACCCTACTTGCTACAAGGAGTGACCGACGGTGGAGAGATCAAAGTTACAAAGCAAGTTCTGGTTTCGTTTTCTATTAGGAGTTACAAGGATGAAGTTCTTTGTGATGTGGTACCGATGCAATCGAGTCATGTACTACTTGGTCAACCATGGCAGTATGATAGAGAGGTCAATCATGGTGGAAAGAAAAATCACTACAAGCTAGTGAAGGATGGACAAAAAATCGCCCTTGCTCCATTGACTCCAACCCAAGTCCTTGAGGATCAACAATGGCTAATGAAGTTTTATGCCGAATTTTATAACACTAGAAATTTTGAGAGAAGAGAGTTGAGTGTTGAAAAGAAAKAGGGAATTAGTGAGTAGAACATCCTCCATGAAAAGAGTGAGCATGGAAAGAGAGATAGTAAGAAAAACAGCCCACATGAAAATAGAGAGCATGTGAAGAGTGAAAGTGAATGTGTGAGAAAACATTCGCATGAAAAGAGTAAGCATGCAGAGAGTGACATTGAGAGATCAAAAGGAGAGGAACAAGAAAAGAAATTGAGTGTTTATGCCAGAGGGAGAGAAGTGAGGATCGCACTATGTGTGCAAAAATTCTGTTTTGGCGCAAGCCACCAAAAACCTAATTTTTAGCCATTGCGCCTTGTTTATCCTAACCCTAACCAATTCGTTTTCTCTTCTAGTGTTGTTTCCTCTTATTGGAAGAACAAGAGAAGGTTGTTGGCAGAAGAGAAGTTCCATTCAAAGGTTCCAAGAGAGCTTAGGGAGTGCGGATCCACCATGGTGACTAGTTCGGCTAGCCCTAGCCGCAACTGTATGGTATATCTTTCCTTC
>NBIL01116417.1:0-16023 GCA_002752925.1 Viola pubescens var. scabriuscula | reverse complement strand
GAATTAAGGAGGGAATTAAGCTGCTCTGCTGCACCGAAAGCGCTTCTGCTGTGCTGACTATGTGCTGGGTTGAGGATGGGGCATCCAATGTGGCATCCAATTTATTCATAACAAATAGTAGTATTGTTTTCTATTAAAAATTTAAAATATTGTATTGAAACTTTATAATTTCATATTATCGTTGTACATGCTGCTGAATTGTATTTACAAATCTCAATTATGAGTGCCAACTTCACAACTTCACAGTTCTTCCTAATCTATTCATCTCCCACATTTGACCCAAAAAAGTTCATCTCCCACAGCCAAAAAAACCCTTTTCTCCACAACAAACTCCTCTTACATTACATTCATTCAGTGCAAAAAGAAATGAGCGAAGCACCAGAAAACACAATGTTTTGGGAGCTTAGCCATAAAGGGTCAACACCAATTCCTCCTCCTATTTTTTAAGAATGTTGCTTGACAATTAAGGAATCACTCAACAGTGTGTATCGCCACAGCCGAGTGTCTGACGACAGGTCAATTGGACCACTTGAGATCAAGATTGTTGAGCCAGGGACCTTTGATGAGGTAATGGACTACTCCATTAGGTTAGGGGCGTCAATAAACCAGTACAAAACTCCAAGGTGTGTTAAATCTGCACCAATTATTGAGCTTTTGAACTCTAGGGTTGTGTCAAGTCATTTTAGTCCAAAGTGTCCTACATGGGTCCCTGGTCACAAGCAATGGAACAACAACTGAAGAAATTGGAGTGTTGGAGTACCAGCGACACAAGATGTAGCAGGAAACTTGTTGCGCAAACCATTAAATGGTTGCCTAACAAAGTTCGCTTTCGAGCCTGGCAACTTGTTAAACCCTGGCCAGTTCATTTCATTCGGTCTACCAAGAATTCCAAAAATGTTGTTGAGCTGATCGAGTTCAGTTTTTCCCTCGAAACAGAGGAGCCTGTCTATTCAGTACTCCATATCATTCCTTGGTTCAAGAAGCAGAGCCCTATGTTCTTCTTGCATCTTTCTTAACATCTCTATTCTTGCCACCAATTTACTGCTGCTACCAACCACTCATAGTGTCAACATATAATAAATACACCACCTTCTGATAAAATGCAATTTGCTGTAACACAAAATCTGATTCTTACATGGTACAGCGATAGTTAAACTGTTCCTACATTTCTTCTGGTACAAAAAAAACAGAATGTACCCATGAGTTTGAATAAACCAACTTAGCTATGAAAACAAAAACAAAAACAAAAAGCAAAATGTACACTTGCTAACTCGGCAGGCACTGTCCTTGTAAGTTGAAGGGATGCAGCATAATACCATACTAGAAAGCGCCATATCAATAATTTCTGGACTAGCGACGCTTAGATTTCTTTTTTGAAGGTAAATCACTATATGCTGCGACATATTCTTCCGCGTTGACATTCTCAGCTCTCTTCTGCTTCCCGAATTCCTTCGTCTTTTCCTGTAAATCAACCACAGAAAAGAAATTGATATCCTGGTTCCTAGACGAGTGATGCTAATGACAAATAGCATGTCTCATGTCTCATATAGGGACTAAAAATCAAGACCTGGCGATCACCACATACACTTTGGATCTCACATTATGAAAAGTCAACTAGTTGAAAAAAACAGTATAATGATATTGACAGGTTATGATAATCAATTACCTTTAGTGACGCAGTCATGGCATTCAACTCATCACCATTATCCTCAGATTTACCAGCACTGCTCTTTGTGGGTTCCTTCAGTAGTCATACAAAACTTGTCAAAATTTAGCGGCTTATTGAATTAAATAAACAAAAGGAAACATAATAACTAACACTTATGAGTTAAAAAGCATATCAATATCTGACCTTGGGAGGAACAAATGAAGCCTCTCTTTTTCTTTTGTTTTCGGTTGCTTTTTCTGCTTGCTTCTCCTGTTTCTCCCGCCACTTCTGTGCTTGTTTCTTCTTGTCATTCAAAAAGTATTCACCAGTCTCCAGTTGTATATCAATCTGCAGGTATCACATAAACATTACAGATCAAATATACATTCATTGTTTTTCAGATGCTAAGCTACTAAAGGGAAGTTAATGAAAGAGGTCTCCTGTCAGAAGAATCAACTTCTATACAAACTTCAAGCAAAACACCTTCCAGACAATATGGCGGCAAATACAAATATTCAATCAGAGCAATCACAGAAGTTTTTCTTTAACCACATACAAGAGGTGACGCAAAGAAACAGAGAGCATATAAAATATTACAGTGTGCATGAATAAGCAAACAAACACATTCTTGCTTGCAGAGAAAAGCAAAACTAGAACTCAAAAAAAAACCCTGCAGTGCCAACTCAGAACCACTTTCCTGATGGTAAAATGAAGTCAATAAGCAGTTCAAAATTATTATCATTGTTAGTCAATAAGCAGTTAAAAATTATCATCATTGTTATTCTTTTGTAGGGAAGAAGCAGTTGTCTCACCGCACTAGGTTGTTGAGGAGGCGGAAATGGTGTATACGGCCTCTTTTCTTTACTCTTAACCTTCTTCTGCGTAACAGTTTTCCTGAAAAGTAGTTCAAATACAAAATAGAGAATGTGCAGGGTTGGAGACTTATAGAGGTTGAAACAACAAAAAAGATATGCAGGCATGAAAGTAAATGGCAGGTAGCATACTTCTTGAACTTAGGCAGGAACCGATCCCAATTCTCATTTTTAAGTGCCGGATCCTTCTCAAGTTCTTTTTTCATCATAAGAATCTATAAAAAGAGAAATAAGGGGAAAAGATGAAAATAGGTACGAGATAATGAGTTTGTAGACCAGGCATTACAGAAGAACCAAACAAGTATAAACAATAAAAAAAATGTGCGTGTACGCACCTTGATATGGTATACAGGATGCATTTTATTCTGTATGCAGTCTTCTACAATCCTCCTGACTTGTTTCAAACCTTTAGGTGAGCCCATAGCAGCAACAGTGTTTCCCTATTCAAGAAAAGTTAGGGGTAGAGAAAACTCAGATCAGGATTCTACCTTCACCAATAACAGTAGAAACAAATTATATATAGCTTTTGTAATACAAAAAGCATTAATGATTACCTGAACGAGAATATAGCAGCCTGTCAAAATTTCAAGTGCCTGCACCAACAATGAGTTGTCAATAATAAAATATTTCCCCACGTGAGGTTAAAAATGAATTTTACTCAAACAAGTGCCTAAGAAACGATCATAAAATGCCAAGACATTACAACCACCTAAAATATCTAGTACTAACACTTAATGCACGTGCAAGTAAAACACTACTAAGTACCCTTTATAGCAGTTATAAACGAAGCATAAAACTCAAATAATATAATATATCACCATGAGGAATAGTATTGTTGCACCTGCCATAATTAACCACTAAATCAGTCCTATAAAATGAGTACATGATCGACTTCTTAGTTTGCAATTGAAACATAGTTCATGGCTATGTCATAGAAACAATTTCATGCAGTGTACAGTTCAAAGTTCAACTTTTTGAAACACAAAACAAGCATACTTCTGATTAAAAGGTCTGCATCCAAAGGGATTTTACAAAGAAGAAATCCCAAAAGCCACAAACGAAAAAACCAAGAGAACAAAATAGTACCTAACATGTAAAATTATAGCCAAAATGAGTAGTATCCAATTAGGATTAATAATAATCCTAGAAGTAAGCAGTATCTAAACCTGTAAACGAGCATCATAAGATAATAGACTCAACAGCAAATGATGCATCGGAATAGTTAAAACCAAAAATTACTGAGCAGAATTTTTTGTGTGAACATAACAGAGTTTGTTCTTTCGTTTGATAACAGTGCATACAAAGTTAATCAATTCTCAAGTAGTACTATCAAAACGTGTCTTACAATTACTAAATGGAATGGAAGAAATTGAAAGAAATTTATCATGGATGGCACATTCAATAAGATTTTGCAAAGATAGACCTAGAAAAAGCGAGTCACCAAAAATGCAAGAAATACAATTGCTGTTGACGGGGATGAAGAAAAAAAATGTCCTAAGATTACACACTGAACCAGAACAGTTTTATCTTTCTCTTGGTATAGGGCTAATTGTCCTTTCCAAGAGGCACCTCAGTTTGTCATGTTGTCTTGGCTTATAAAAGCACCCAGTGATGAAAAGTGGCACAGAAGATTGAAATGTAAAGAGTAGGAACAGCATTTGAATGCAGTGCCACTAAGTCTGGTGTTTCAGCAGCAATTCACATTGTGTTCATAAAGTTACGACTTTCTTGGTGCAGTGAAGTGTTAAACTAGAAGAGAGTAATAAAACCAAATACTTCTATGCTTGAAATCAGCTTTTAACAACTTCCTACTATGTAATCAATCTGCCTGCTAGTTTGGAAAGTTATCTGAACTCTAAACAAAACTAAAATAAAACTGCACTCACCTTCAAAGTGGAAGAGTTTGGACCTACAAGATGTTGTCGCCTTTTAACAAACCTTTCCTGCAAACATGAAGAAAAAAATTTGATCTTAGGTATTATTTCTTTTGAAGAAATTATTTATTGAAGTATCTTGGGGTTAGCTATACCAATAATAAGAGAGTATTCATAAAAAGACGAACAAATACCTTATTGCGCACCATGTTGCCAATCTTAATAATGTCACAATACATTTCATCATTCAAGATTTTGATCGCCTATAGCATAAAAAATATGAACAAGTACAATCAGCAAACTCGTACACAATTTGCCAATTCATCTATCTATTTAAAACCTTAGACCAGCAATACAGAAGATTAATGTTACACGAGGCATGAGGACATAATAACAGTACCTGAGGTGCAGGAACACTTCTTGACAATAGCTTGATAAGATCCCTGGCTCTGACAACAATATACGGGTCTCGTGTCTTTCTAGTAGTTGAAACTGTCATGGACCCTTCAACCTAGAGACAAGCAATAGTCAAAACCACACTCCAAATAAAACCACTCAGAAAAAGAGTGGAAAGGGAAATGGCCTAATTATTACCAGATTGAGGTCACATGTCACCCCAAACTCTGTCAAAGCAGATTTAACTAATGGCCAAGCTTCTTGCAGATACTTTTCTGGACAAGCAGATTATAAATGAGCATAAGAAATACAAAGTAACAGTCCAAAAATGTAACTTTTGAGATAAAAAGGGGAAGAGAAAGAGATGGGCACCTCTGTATTTAGGGAACAGAGTGGAGAAAGAGCTGACTTCAAGCATCCCACTTTCATTCCAAGAAGGGTCAAATTTCTCAACTTTCCACCGGTCGATATTGGGGTCATCGTCCCATGGCTTTGGCTTGTCGTGTTTCCCTTTGTGTCTCTGCTTGGGTTCGTCATCCATCTTGCCATTCCTTGCTACTGCCTCGTCTTCCATGGTTCTCGTTGGAACACGCAATGAAAAGTGTCACTACAAAAAGTTGTCTGACTGGTCAGGAGGGCTGCCGGGGGAGGACGGCGAGCCGGCGAGAGACGGCGAGGACTGAGGAGATGGTCAGATGTTTTGATGTCTGCGGTTAGGGTTGGTAAAAAGAATGGGGAGGTGGAGGAAAAGAATTATTTATATGTACCCCTAAAATCAGTACCTCTATTTGTAGTCATTTCCAAATCAGCTCCTTAATTACAAAGTGCAACAATTCCACCCCTAATTTTTTAAAATTGACTCAATTTTTATATAGCTACTCGAACCAATTGAGTTTGTAGTTATGTACTCTCTCTATTTATTAATAACTGACGTTTTAGTATAGTAGAAAAATATAATTTTATTTTATTCTACGTTGTTTCATTTTTTCTTCTAATTTTCACTCAAATTATTACACAATTATTTGATGCATAAAATAAAATATATTATTTGTATAAAATATATACTTTAGAAAAAAGAAAATAATAAGTATTAATAGTAAGAATCCGCGCAAAAACAATCGCAACAGGTTGTATTACAATCAAGCGCAACAAACAAGTAAACGTAAGAAGACCCAAAGACAGCTAATAGAAATTAGAAAACAGGGAAACTCCTCTCTTTTCCAGTTCCTTTTCGATTCTTCTTTCATTTTTTTCACTCCTTGGATCTCTCCTGTACATACCCGAAGATACTTTTTGGCGAGCAGAGGCTTCAACAGAAACAATGGAAGAGAACAGAATGATGGGAGCCAGAGGAGAAGCAGGAAATGAGGCGGCTTGTGCAGACCAGGCCTTGTTGTATGCTACTATGTGTGTGATAGGACTTCCCGTTGATGTGTATGTCAAGGATGGCTCTATCTACTCTGGCATCTTCCACACTGCCTCTCTTGACCAGGACTACGGTGCGTTTTGCCATTCTAATTCGCTTGCCCATATCATCATTCGTATTAGTTATGGAATCTCCTGAATAACTTGTTCTTCTGGATCAAAATGGTGTATGGGTTAGGATTCTTGTAAGGGGTTTTATCTGGGTTCTTAGAATGGTCGGGAGGTTTTGATCCGTGGTTGTGTTTCAGAATGAATGGGATCAGATTGGGTTGTGATCTGGGTTCGTACCTGCCTGTAAACTAGGGTGTTTCACTTTTACCCAGCTATGGCCCTTCTGCTAGTGATCCATATTATTGTCATTTCAATAATGTCAAGATGAACCTTAGACCACTGAATTTTCAGTAATCTCCTTGATCATGTTGGTTGCTCAAATTTAAGCTTTCTTGCTTCTCAGCTAGAGATGAAAAGCCAATTGACCCTGCCCAAGCAGAAACTTACTCCCAAAATTAAGAGCAATACCTATAGTATAGTCTTTAAATGCTACTAGGTTCATTAGAGGAACATTTCCAATAAAAGTAAAAAATAATAAAAATAATTCTGAAGTTATTTAGCCATAAATATGACACAAGATTAGAGATTTGCAGTGAGGTGAGTTATGTATTTGCATAGGTGTTGTGTTGAAGGAAGCAAGATTGACAAGGAAGGGGAGCAGGAAAGCAAATGTAGTTGATGGGAGTGTGGTAGATACACTTGTGATTCTTTCAGATGACCTTGCTCAAGTTGTTGCTAAGGTATGCTAGTCTTTCGTGCTAGACCCCTATGATCAGTAGCTTGTATATTGAACATCTTTCTGATAGTGGGGCTTTGTATATAGGGAATTCTATTCCCGAGCAATGGTGTCACGGGAAATGTGTGTGGTCGTGATGTGCAATCTTCTGTTATAGATGGTCCTTCTTCTGAGATTGCAGTAAGTGATGCAAAGAAATGTGATACATCAACTGTTGATAAAAAGAAAATTGACCAAACCAGGTATCGTGTTTTTCTTTTTTCCTCTATGGATTTGGGTTTTAATGAAGACTATTTTAAGTTCATTTATTCTCACTGTAGCAGTTTTGTGGTTATTTGTTGAATATGATCTTGGGAGAATACCCTTGTTAGTTCCATACTCTTTCTTTATGAACTGTTAGTTCGATACCTCTTGTTTGTAGTTGTTGTGCATGCTCAGCATCAGTATGAGTCTTTTTATGAATTATTTTGATCTTGTATGTGGGCACTCCATGGTTTTGCTTTTTAGTAACTACTTATGCTTAAATTGACAAATGGAGTGAAAAACTACTTTACCTGTTAGGGTAGGCTGTTGTTATACTAGCTCCAGTTGGCATATTGTATAAGCTGGTAACCTACTTTACTTTTTAAGAGATTTTCTTCATAAGGTCTCTATTTGATGAAGAAAAATGGTTACTGGCATGTTCACTATCTAAGCTTCGTGCCTTCTGCTCATTACTTGTTGTACCTAGGGGTCAGGCCAGAAACAAGAATAATTCTGCGCAGAGCTTTATGCCAACAAAAGCCAGGAGGGAGTGTGAAGAGAGAAAAATGCCACTGAATCATGTGGGAGATGCAATGGAAGTTGTGCCTGGTAAAATAGATGCTGTACAGGTTTCAAAGGTAAGCTTTGCTCGTTTTCCTTCTATGTTGTTTTAAGAGGGATGTATTTTTTAATGCATGCCAGCATCAATGCTAAGTCAAATCTCAGACAGTGTTAACATACTTTCTATATGGTTTTGAATATCTGGGTCGTGATAATCCTTCTGGACCAAATCATTAGCTGTTAAGTTTGGCTGCTTGTAGAAATTAAGAGCAACAATTTTGTTATTTTAAACTGGTTGTAGTTATTTTAATTCCTCTGAGATGTATTCAATAGTATGATCTAGTTGTTGATAATATTCAAATATAACCTTAGCTCACTACAGCTTAAACGAGTCTATGTGGTAATTTGCCTAGAGAGAGGCGCACTTTATTCTAATAATATGCATGTAATTTTCCTTTAAATTTATTTTTCCTCCTCTTTGCAGAGTGATGAAGTGTCAGGTGCCTCAGTTAATGGAAGGTATAAATTATCAACCTTGTCCTGGTTTTATCCTTCTGGTCTTTGTTTGCGCTGGCACAGCTTCTCACAGCTTCTTATGTCAACAATTCAATTTGACTATTTTCTCTTAGATGTTTTTTTACTTGACACTTCCGTATCTAGGTTTATTAAAAAATTGAGCCTCTCTAATTAGATCTGATTGTAGTTCTTCTGATATTTATATTTCTATTTGTTGGTTTCCTGACAGACAGATTGGAGATCACTCTTTACAACCAGAACAAGATAATCACAAAAGGATGATTGAATTTTCGAGGGAAAAGAGGGTATGTTAAGAATGGTGTATTATCTCCATGCATAGAATAAGGATAAATTGATAGTGGAAATTATTTGTTTCCTGAGTGGTTTATGTAGATATTTATTAGTGCAACAATTTTTTTGCAGGCTGATGCAGCTCACAGCTCAAATTCAATATGTAAGTCCAATATACATAAAAGAACCCAGTTATCTGAGTCTGATATTTAGAAACGCGTACCTTGTTTTAGCAGTCAATGATTTTAGTATTGGCTACACGAATCTTGCCATGACTGTAACTGTGATTAATGGTGTGGGTTTTTGTCATTCACTAGTTTGCCTTTTTCTTTTTGTAAATGCTTTTGTATCCTGTTCTTCCTCCTTGTAATTGCATGGTATCTTACATGCAGTGGGTTGCTGCCTCACTGAAGCAAAACCCTTTGATGAACGGCAAGTGATAACCAAGGTGTTGCCCATTGGAGCATCCTCTGATACTTCTGAATTTCAGAAGATGGACATTGATTGCTCTGTAGGGCCTGAATCTATAAATGCATCTTCTCTGAATACCGCTGCTTCTAGTCTTGTGCTTGAGGTTGCGACAGAATCATGTTCCAGTCCAATGTCGACTTCAACTGATATGGGTCCTCTGCATCACTTGGACTCCGATACAGGCTCTAAGGTACCAACCATATTTTCTTAAGTTTGATGCTGTTCAGCTCATGTCACCCAACAGAACGTGTACTAGTTAGTTTATTATTATCTGCAATTAGGACATTAATAATTTTGTGTTTAACTGTATACCGCTGCATTAGCAATTGGTACATAGAAATTTGAGATTGTGCATCTCTAGTTTCTTAGAAAAGGTTTGCCACAATTGCATAATTCATGACAACGCATTATTTTGACCTTAGGAATTCAAGCTCAACCCAGGAGCAAAGAGTTTCTCTCCAACTTCTTCAAATTCTCCTAATACTCCAGGAGCGCCATCAGTTGCAAGCATGAATTATGTCCCGAATAGCTCTCCTACCATAGCTGTTCCTCCTCGAATATCTGTCCCTGCCAAGTTGCCATACAGTAATATAACAGTTGGAAATGGCAATGGCAATGGCGACCTTTTGCAATCTGTATGTTCTTCTGCACCACTATATTTAGTTCACCACAGGAATCGAGTAGTTTTATGCATCTACATGTATATGTTAACTTAAGAACATCTTTCTCAGTTGAGCTTAGCTGAACCTAGACGAACTAAACATGAGGTATAGATTCTGTACTTGGAATCAAATAAGGTGCCTGGCTAGGGGTAGAAGTTCGTGAATGTTGTTCATAAGTTTGTAATTTGGTATAACTAGGCTTGTAGCATCTTTTCTGGGAGTTCCAGAGGAACACTTTAGGTTGAGGCAGTTTCATTATTTTCAAAAGTTAGCATTTCCTTGCAACTTCCTTATGATTATCAAATGGCCACAGTATTTTATGGGCCTAGATACAACACTGAGTATGATGCCAAGCACCAAAGAGATAGGCAGTGTTGATTTTTTTTTCCTTTTTAAAGTTGAAGTATTTATTTCCAAGTAATTCTAGTGCTACTTGCAGTCTCAGTTTTTTTTAATAGATTGTAGGACATGTTGGGAGCAAAACACAGCCAATTAGGTATGCTGGTCAGTATCATTCTGGTCAGGCTGCACCTACATATGTGCCTCCTAATCCTCAAGCTGTAAGTAAAATGATTTTTTTATCTGATTTCATGTTGCAGCTTAATGGCCAGATTGTTTGTAGTTGCTACTACAATGTGAAGAGAGTGTAGCTAAATTGATTAAAGCACTGGTTACTGATCATTATGAATAAGAAATGTTGCTCTCTGGTTTTTCAGGTAGTGGTTGGGCGACCAGGGCAACATGTCTATGTGTATCCAGTTCCTCATGTAAGATTCTATACCTGCAGCATGCCTAGTTTCAAGTTTTCTGATGTTTGGTTGTTCGTTCAATTTACTTCAACTTGAGTATTGAAGTTTATGGGTGTTGTCTGTTGAGGGAAAATTTCAGCAAAATTTAGATGATTCCTTGTACAGCCATAGGTCATGTACTCTTTCTGATGCAATCCATTGTTATTCTATATTGTAGTTTTTGCTGTACTTGGCCAGTCTCTGGCTAGAGTATAGCCTCTAAAAAAGTTACATATGCTACTAGGTATGGATATAGTTAATATGGTATGACAGATTAAGGCTTTGCATGTGCATCATTTGATCTGGCAGCTGATATGTGGTGATTTTACATGAGATATTTTGTGAAAGTAGTAGGATCAGCTATATCTAGTTAAGAAAATCTGCATTTCGGTTAAATTATCTTGAGGAATGAACAACTTATGGTTCTCGTACAGCTTTCATATGATTTTTATTATTATGGTCAATATTGTTATTTCTGCAGGCTACTGGTTTTGTTGTTGGTGTGAGGAAGAATATTTTAGTGTGGCTTTTGTCCAAAATATATTTTCATGCCAATACTGATTATTCAATTCTTTATTATGGTTTGAAAGGATTTGGTTCAGAATACCACCGCTATCTCGCCTGTATCCATGCATCCTCTTTTGACCCCTCATCAAGTCTACTACTCTATGCACCAAGGTATTGACTTTGATGCTTATGATTTCCATTTTATACTTGTTGCAAGAAATTATAATTTATCTTTTCGGCACGTATGATGTTCAACGGTCTGATAAGTTTTGTTTTATTGTTCTTTTAAATGCTAAGCTCACCAAAAGTTATAGACATGACATTAATTCCATCCTCTGCCAATGTTTACTAAGGAACTTGGTGCTAAATGTATAAAGCTACTGTAATTTGAATCCACTTTCTGCCTTTTGACTTGGCAAGAAATAACTCAAACTTAACTCGTTCTTGTTTGTAGAAGAGAAGTGTTTTCTTTCTTTTGTATTTTCCCTTTCCTATGTTTTAAAGCTTACGTATTGCTGCATCAGCTTGGGTGCATGTGACGTTACTGTCGGCGTTTTAGATTTTGTGATTTGAAAAGTGAAGTTTTTGAGAGTGATGAACACCAATGACTCCAATGATGGGTGTTTTTAGTTCTTTACCTCCTATATGCCCAATTGCCATACAGATACAGGATCTTGTGAATTTCCTGGCAGTGCCCCACCATCTTACGTGTAGATTAACACGTTCAAGCTTAGATTGCTATTATCGCAAAACTATATTTTAAAGCTTGTTGTGTTGTTTTGATTGAAGTTGTTCCTCCTGGTTTGCAGGAAGTGGAGCAGGCCAACCTCTGCAGCTCTATGTGCCTCAACCTTACGTAGCTGGTGGACAGCAACCTTTCGCAATACCAGGCCAGATTCCTCTTTTACAACCTCCCGTCCCTCCTCATCGTTCCAACCCTGTCCCAGGATCCAACACTTTCTACCGAACCAAGATTCCATGAAAATATTCCTTTCTATCAGAACTCCGTGATTCTTCGCCCAAATAGTTCAAAATTTTGGCCCACAGTGTTTCTTTCTTCCTTAGTGAGCAGCCTAGAGGTACTTAGTTTTTGGTTCGTGTAAATGGGGTTTCGGTGAATGACCCGATTAGAGCTGGGTTTAGGGATGCGTATAATTTTGGGGAATATCCTGTAAGACCTTATGTGAGGGGTGATTTTTATAAGCCCGAAGGAAATTTTGGAGTTTCCTAGAGGGAAAAAAGGAAAAAAAAAGTTGCATGTTAGAAATGTTGCCTTAAAAGAGGTATACAACTTTGAAACATGAAAAAAGTTCATGAGGTTTTGAGACCAAAGCTTGTTTGCTAAATTCTGTTTTCTTTCAATCTTTGGCTGAAATGTCTTGTTTTCCGATGATTTATAATTTTATATAGTCGCTGGGAATTTTTTCCCCATTTAAAATACACTACCAATTTCCGACTGTATCTTTTCTTTTTCTGTTTGGCTATTTTTAACTGTAAATCAAAATGAGTGGAGTTTTATACTTTAAACAACAGCTTGAGGTTTGAATGAAATCAACCAAAGCACCTGACCAAGTAAATGCAAGACAAGCACCATAACTCGCCTTCGATAACACGAAAGGAAGAACATACAGGTTGCTCCAGACTGTCTAAAGGACTATCACTATAAAGCAACAAGCAGCTAGGTTTTATCTAGAACTGTTAAGTAAACAACCATTACGCCTAACGCAACATTTATGCAAAGATATCCACTTTGTCCTTCACCTATACTAGAGAGATTACAGTCACAAAGCCGGGTAATCGCGACAGGTTATCATTTCTTGATAACAGTTGGAGAGGTACATAGGAACAAGTACAATATACATCTTCAAGGAACTGTCCGTTCAGTTAGACACTTGATGTCCTTGAGCGCTTGTTTGAGCGATCACTTTCAAGATCTTCAAGCTCAGGTTCAGGGTTTTTCAGCTCACCCACTTCCTTGCTCCGAGTTGCCTGGTTCTCCTTCATGTTTTCCTGCAAAACCTTCTTCACGTATGGGAATCAGCTTGAATGTGTGATTGAATTTATATAACTGATAATGTAGCTACTAGCAGTCAAGTTAAACACTCTTTTACCTGCAGGAGCTCAGTCATTTTTCCAGTTCCATACTCCTCTAAAGGTCTTGTTGCAACTGCAGGTTGTGTAAGACAACCAGGTTGTATGGTCTGCAAGGGCTCAATGGAGAGGGCTTGATCTGAGTCACATGCGTCATCTTTTGTGGGCAATTCACCAGCCGAGTTGCTATCAGTCCTAATCGACTGTGATGGAACTGGAACTCGCTTGATTACCTCAGTTAATAGCTTCTCAAAAGGCATACCAGCCAATGGCATTGAATTGGCTTCTGCCACAAGTTGCGCTGGATTTTGATTAGAAGGACCAGATACACTTAGTGCAGCTGAAGGCTGGTTGTTATTTTGAGATGGAAAGCAAGCCACCTGGTTTGAGGGTGTTGCTGACCCATTAGATGGGTGAGCAGTATTCAGTTCTTGCTTGCCCTGAGGGGACACAGGATGACCAACATGGATTGCACCAGAACTTTTGATGGCAGCATTTAACCCATTCGATATATTAACAGGACGGAGTACAACAGGCACCACATTTCCCCTTGAGATAGAAGGAGGCGTTTGAGTCGTCACCAGAGGTAGCCGTTTACCTCTTGAGGCAACAGGACTAGATCGGGCTGCAAGTCCACTTCCGTTTCTCTCTCTAGACCGATGGCCGTGGCCGTGGCCATAACCGTGAGTGTAAGTCTCTCTTGGAACAGGAATCTCATTTCGTCTGATCATTTGAACACCTGGTGCAACATCATTTTCACCCGAAACTGGAACATAGTGCCCAGGCTTAAAAACAACTCCCCTTAAAGTGGTGTCTGAAGTGCCAACCCTGACAGTCAGAAGATATCCAGCATCAAATGTTGCATCGATAACACCATGAACTAGCTGACCTACCATGTTATTTGTATCGTCAATAGGATTTGCTTGACGGGGCTGGGTTCCATTGACTCCTCCATGTGCAGGTGGAGCCCGAGTGTTTTCTCCATAACCTATATTCGGAGCCCCTGGCACAGTAGCACTCCTTCTCTGATCAATATCCGGCCTTGGATACTTCCGTGGACGTCCACGCTTGCGCTTAACAGGGATTATTGCCGAAGCATCAGGATTATTCCCTTGATTTTGTTCACTCATGTTCCTTTATTATAGTTCCCTAACTTCCCACAAGATCTGTGCTTTTCCCTCCCTACATTGAAAAGAGCATACTGAGTTCAGAGAAGCTGAAGGTAACAGCCATGACAAAATGCAACTAACATGTACAAAACCTAGGCATCAACCTTTCAGTAGTGATGTGAAGTCATGCTCTAGAAAGCGGTGATTGCATAAAACAGCGAATCTATTGCAACTGTATAACCCTACATTACATAAAACAGCAAAATGAACCTAACATGGGAATCCTGAATGCGATATGTTGGTGTAACCAACAACTTGGGGTGATTGCTACCTGGTTGAAATCCAAACACTGAACAATTTAATTCAAACTTTTCAGTCAATCAGTTAGTGCTCAACATGATAGGAGGAAAATCAGTTTTTCAGTTAGGCCATCGGTTCGAGCTGAAACATGCACTCTAATTATATTCTAGTCATTAATCTAAACAACAGTGTGAGTGACTAATCCCTACAAATTAAATCAAGCTAAGTGACAACATGCAGAATTTTAAAACAGGTTAAGATTCATCGGCACAAACCGGAATAATCCAAACAAAAACTCCCTCCCCGCATCCCATTTAATAAGCATGCAGACCAAAACCAGAATTGAAGTAAAAATTCATAAGCATTCACTAAAAGCTCAACTACTTGGTACACATGTCCCAGCTCAAAAACCCACTTTCCCCAAGCAAAGAGCTTCATCAACCATCAACCACATACCTTCTCTGCAGAACCTCGATCAAAAGTTGGGTGCGTGGACAGTGAAAAGACCACACTTTAGGCTCCGCTTAAAGGTACTAAAAAGCAAGCATAGTTGTCGTTGCATTAGCAGAATTGAATCTTTCACTGCAACGAGTTCTTCACCAGCACCTTAGCTTTTCAAAACTTGAACCAAAATTTCAAACTTTAGCTGATTTTGAGCAGAAATATGGAGTATTTAGGGCGGGATGACGGAGGTTTTGGTGATAAAAAGAAAGTGAGAGGAAGGGGTTTTTGAGGTTTGAAGGAGTAGAGTGAGGTGGGTTTATGATGAATTTTTCAATTTTGAGAGGGAGAGTGAAGGAAGAAGGAGGGATTGCAAGAAAAGTTACAGAATCTGCAAACGTTGTAGGAGAGTAGACGAGGAAGAGGAGAGGTTGTCTGGAGGAGCTAGATTCATGGGTAGTTGGGTCCTAAAACAACATTGATAGAACCGAACCAGAAGAGTAGTGAGAAGAGAACGACAACTTAGTGGAGCCCTACCCCCACAACTTTAATGGGCCATGTAATTTTTTTTAAATGATGTTTAATGTTTAATTATAAAGTTTTTTTAAAAATCAAGTTATGAGTAATAAGTATTTAAAATTCTCAAAAAAATTATAAGTTTTTAAGTTGAGAAAATAGAAAAAAAAAAAAAAAACTCAAATGAAAGTGTATTTTACACTCTAGTCTATGCTTTTGGTGTTCTTTGTGGCTATTTTTTTCTTTAGAAAAAGTTATTTTAGCTACAAGACTTCAAGTTTTAAAATGAGTTTTACGGCAAATATATTACTCCTTTCGGTTGAAAATAAACAATATTTTTAGTGTTTGCACACGAATTAAAATAATGATTGGTTTACAGAAAATAAGACATTTTATGACCATTATACCCCTACTTTTTTATGTTATTTACGAAAGTACTATTCGCTTGTGTTTCAGCTTCTAACTTATTTACGAAATTACCATAATACTATTACTCCCTCCGGTTTTTATTAATTGTCGCTTAGA
>NBIL01116369.1:0-34395 GCA_002752925.1 Viola pubescens var. scabriuscula | reverse complement strand
GTTTTTATAAAATATTTATTTTAAATTTTTTCGTAAAGAAAATTAGCATTATAAATGGATTTCTACTTTAAAAAAAAAAGCCCATATCAGGAAAAAAAACCGGGTAAAAAATTCGGGTCAACTTGACCGACCTGAATTCAAACGGGTCAATCCGAATTTGAACGGGTTGATTCATCCGAATTTGATGGGTCATTGAGGGTCATGCTGACCTGTTTACGACCCACTTGACCCTTGGTCAAAACGGCGTCGTTTTGGTCAAGTAGGAAAAAAGTGACCAAAACGACGTCGTTTTGGTTATTTTATAAAAAAAACACCAATCAAAACGACGCCGTTTTACTTAACGGGTCGAAATGGGTCGACCCGTCTATAAACGAGTTATAAACAGATCATTTAAATGGGTCGGGTCGACCCGTTTTGATACTTTTAGTTTCGTCCATTTTTGGATATTACAAAGTAGTCATTCCCGTCCATTGAGAATAGAAGGATAGGTTTGAAGCGAATCAACGAATTGGATCACTTGTTTGAGGTGGATCGAGGTCCATTCAATGCTTTAAATCAGCGTCTCCATGTAGCTGTCAAACCTTGCAAGCCCATTTCACTAAAAAAATTGTATCTCAATTTGAGAAAAGGCATTCCCCCCTATATGTGAAACCTTGTCAAACGAACCATCTCTTCTCTTTGCTTCTGAAATCTGATTGTGTTCTTCTTTGTTTATTTTAAATATTATTATTATGGAACACCTTATTGAAACTGCACTTAAGTATAATTGCTTTTAATATTATTAGTAAACATATTTTTTTTAGAAAACTTTAATATATAGTTTTCTTAATTTAAAAAAATATAAAGATAAATTATACTCGCGTATTGTGTGCCCATCTAACTAGTACTAATATATAAAAAACTAATTTTATCATCACATTTTCTCAAATTGAGGTGAGACTAAAATATAAATTTGTTTTATGTGTTAGTATTTTTTACTTCTCTCACGAAACCCTAATGTTTATTTTATTTTTTCTTTATAAA
Source organism: Viola pubescens var. scabriuscula (assembly GCA_002752925.1). Lineage (NCBI taxonomy): Eukaryota > Viridiplantae > Streptophyta > Magnoliopsida > Malpighiales > Violaceae > Viola > Viola pubescens. Next base: position 33,372 of record NBIL01116369.1, on the reverse strand, counting down.
TAATAAAGTATATATATTTAATTTCTAGAAATTATAAATTATATAAAATTATACCCGAATTTATAATTCTTACAACTTAGGTCGAGTCCATACTGATTTTTTTCCCACCATATCCATTGGCAATAGGATTTTGTTATGTATGAAATATAATCCAACACAATTATAAATTATAAGTTTTTTTTTTGAGAAACAAGCTACAAATTATATTTATTTATTATAAATTGTAAGTTTAAGTGTACAAAATAATTTTCTTTGGAAAAAAAAAATAATATTGAGAGAGAGAACAGAACACAGTGCAGACTGCAGACTCGGTAGTTAGTGGTGGGTTGATTGAAACGGTCAGATTCCTTCTTCTCCTTCCTTAGCAAGCTTTGCAATTTGCAGTCTTTTTCAACCAAAAACTAATACTACTAATAAACTACAAAATTACCACTTTCAATTTTCAACCATAGACAGACTGTCACAGACGGTTTACGGGAAAATAAGAGTCATGGAAGGTGGGGAATGCTCCGCGGCCAAGTCGTCGTCGCCGTCGTCTTCCTCCTCCTCCTTGACCCAAGAAGTCTGGGCTAAACTTGGTACTCAATTTTCCCTATTTCTCTTTCTTTTTGTCTATGCTTTGCCATCAAGGAAAGAAATGGGGTTTTTCTATGCTGTCAAACGACTCAAACCAATAGAATCTGAAAAAGATGTATTTTTTTTGCCATTCGTGTATGGACATGTGCTTGTTTCATTCAAATTGCGACAAAGATCACTCGACTGAATGCACCAAAAAAAAAAGATCACTCGACCGAAGGTTTGGATCACTCAATCCAACCTTCTCCTTGTGCCTACTAACAATGCCGCTAATCTTTCTTTGTGGGTGTATGCATGTATGTATTATTGTTTTTTTAACAAATAGGTATATGCATTCTGCTGCTGCATGTCACTTCAATTTCATCACTTCATGTAGTTGTTGTTATTGGATCCCTGGTATTAATGATCAGAAGCCTTATTGGGTGTTATTGATAATTCATTCATCTCCATATGCATGCCTGCCTTAGTTTACTCGGTTAAAGTCAATTGGGATTATGGGGTGACAACCCTTTGTGGTGTAACCCTGCTCATTTGATGTGAAAACATGAAACATGGCGTTGATTGGCAATGGATATTTTGCAGAAGGACTGAAGGAGCCTGATACCTAAAATCTAATGCATTATGAAATAATGCTTCGTGCTTTTAAATCTTGATTCACTGCTCGGGAAATCCACATATTCTTTTAAAGCTCGTAACTTTGGATGAATTTTTTTTTCATTGTAAATGTTTCCCCCCCTCAAGAAATTGAGTGATAAAAAAAATATAAAAGCTAAGCTTGATCACTCAAATGCATTGTGGGGTATGTTATCTCGTTTTGATACTAAGGATGCGTTTGGCCGTGGATCATTTTACAAGTGAATCTGTTTCGCTAGAAACCTCACACCCATAGTGAAAGTAGATGCCTTTAACTGTTCAAGACCCAATTACATTGTGGATCAACACCTGTGAAGTTTTGTTATACAATGTTGAATGTTATCTCGTTTTGAGGATGTTGACCTCGCGTATATGTAGAATTATGGTAAAGTCAAAATTATAGTTCAAGCAGATGCTCATGTAGGAGTTCACACAACCAGTACTTTAGACTCTCTCTTTCTTTCCATCTTGCAACCAGTTGCATTTATGCTTCTGATATTGATTGATGTTTTTGTTTTGACAGTTCCGTCAGAATCAAGATATTCTGAGGTTGAGATAAGGTTAAATGAGGTGGTAATTAGCTCTGAGCTTACTTTTTCTTCTCAAGAAAAACATGAATGGTGCAAAATAACAAGGAATTCAGATCAACGTTCTGCTATATTTCAAAACCTGAGGTGGTCTGCAGTTCTTTTAATAGATTGTCTAGTTGCATGTTCTGTTGTTGTTGCTTTACCAATTTGGAACTTTGGCATCATTACAAAAACTATTGGCCCAAAATTTATTTAATTTATGTAAAGTAGAACTTGACCATGATTTTTTTTGTCTTTCCTATTAAAAATTGAAGTAGTGGGGTCTCACCACCTCTCAGTAAGGTCTTAATTTTTTTCATTTTTTGAAATGCCTCATCTCGTAGTCTGGGTCTGGACATGGGATCTTGTTATGGAATGTTTGGCTCTTGTGAAAAGTTACTCTCATTTTCTGAGAAGGATAACAAAGTCGGTTTTCTTTTGAGAGGTTTGACATGCTAACTTCCCTTTTGTAGGCTAAAATATTAGTTTTTGGGTCTGTTGACTGATTTATTAGAAAATTGGTTGAAGCTCACTGGCCTTCTCAAGTAGTTCAAAGTGGTACTGATTATACTCTTGGCATTGATACTAGCTATCTATACAAAACGTGTACTAGTTATGGATCCCCATGATTTCCAATTTCTATTGTGTTAAATTTATTTATTGGATTAGTTTTTGTTAGATAAGGGATTTTATTATGTGGTACTTGGACTTTGTAACTGTATAAATGCCTTTTTCTTTTACGAATTTGATGGGGCTACTGATACAGTTCAACCACGATACTTGTTGATGAAGTTCCTGTCGACAATGGAGATGATGTTGTTATCAATTGTGGAAGTGAAATTGTTCCATGCCCTGATAGAAAAGGTCTGCCTCTGTTTACTTTCTTATGACCTTTTGTTATTTTCCAATCTGAGCATTTTCTTCACTTTCATTCTGCTTCTTTTACATCACATCTTCATTCACCTATCCAAATTTTGAACTTCAGTTGTACTTTCTATGCTCTTATTTAATTTTCTTCAAACCATAACAATGGCTGCCAGTGATAGCAATTAGGAATGCTTCTGAGTGTCTCAACATGTAGTACAATGTTTATGAGTATCTGTCGTTTTTTCATGTATTTTACTATGGTTGGTCATTTAGTCTTTGGCTGGATGAGTTCCTCTATATTTTTATGGTTGCCATTCCACTACTTCCAGAGTTATGTGCTTCTGATAAACGTAATATATTTGATAAAAACTTGGCTTCCTTCATGTGCACTTTCCATTTATTTACCCAAATTATGTTGCTATTTTATTATTTTTGGTTTCACACGCCCACACGCACACACTAGTATACACACATGAACAAAGAACTGCATTAGCTTTATATTGATTAAGAAAAATAAGCAAAAGCGATGATATGAAATGAATTTGCTCTTGCAATCAAACAATTCCATGTAGTTGAGTGCCTTATTTTATGACAATTCCACCTAGGTTTTTTTCTTTAAACAATATTGTTTCATTTACTAGTAATCTCTTAACCAGATACTTCTTGCATCCCAAGTCATTTTTTATTTGTGACATTTACAGGGTGTTTGAGTTATAGATTCAAAGTAATGCCTCGCTCAGAACCCTGTACTAGGCAAATTAAGGTGAGTAACTAATAGTAGTTATCATCTTGTGTGTAATGGGTGAATGTGAATTTGCTCATTCTCTGTCTTTTTCCCTCTGCAGGTCTGCATAGATGCTGAGCATGCTAAATGCAGCATCTGCTTAAACGTATGGCACGACGTTGTTACTGTTGCTCCTTGCCTCCATAACTTCTGGTTTGTGATTTATTATCTACTTGCTACTCAAAGATTGGCCTTGTGTTTCAGTTTGTTAATTTGTAATCCTTTTGTTCCTTGTACTCAGTAATGGATGTTTCTCAGAATGGTTAAGGAGATCACAAGAGAGACATGCGAATGTTCTGTGTCCTCATTGTAGAGCAGTTGTACAGTTTGTTGGTAGAAACCATTTTCTGCATAGCATAGAGGAGGTAATACCTTACTTTCAGAATTTCAATCATTTTTCATGCTTTGCAACCCTACCATGTTGAATCTTTATTCTTTTTGTGCTTATTCGTTCCTTACATTATAGAGGGTGATACTTCACTTACTCCTTCCCTTAGAAGCCTATTGATAATTCTAGATAATTATTATATTGCTTGTGAAAATAATGTTATTGAGGGGTTCAATTATAGCAAAATAGGTAGCCTGCAGCTTCTTTTGCAGTATAGTTCCTCTTCCCTTCATGGATTTGCTGAATCTCATCTCATACCTGTTTTATTTTTTACTGGTATCTGAATTCGGTATTTGTTCTTTTAATAAGTATCTGAATGGTTTAAGAGCATGCATGCCTTTATCTTTTGGAAACTAAGTTGCTGGTTGCTTTTCCTAGGATATACTCCAAGCCGATTCTTCCCTGAGACGGGCAGCTGAAGAACTAGTTCTCTTGGATTCATACGCGTCAATAAAATCAAATCTTGTAAGCAATTCTGTTATCTGGGGCCATATTACTTTTACACTTGAAAGTTTGTGAAGCACATTAAGAAATTCGATGACCAAGGTACAGTCATATGATGTGTCTTGCAAGTTCATCAGGGTAATGGAGTGGAGTTCCTGGTTCACTTGACTAATCTTGTCACCTTTAACCTTCTTTTTTTTTCTCTCACATGGTCACTATAACAGGTGCATGTAAATGGAGAGAAAATTAGTTGTTTCTTTCCATACTGGCACATTTTTTATTAGTTAAGATGAAGGGTGATTACAACAATGCAGTGCACAGATCCTGGTATTATTGAATATCATCTTGGAGTTAATTTGTTTCCTCCAAAGTGTGAAAAATTAATGACTTTCATTTTCAACTGAAATATTCCTTCTTTGATTGTTTGAAATTCCTGGGCCTCTAGTTGGTTAATGTGTTTGTTTCGCTTCAGCTGTGCTCATAGATTATAGCTGTAACTTTTGGGTCTCAAAAGACTTGTTGTCTAGGTGCAAGTTTCTTACTTATTATGTGTATTAGGTTATCCAAGCTGGTAAGAAGCATCATCGGAAGAGGCCACGGCCTACTTTGGACGAGGCAAGTGAAGACATTGTGCTCCCATGTCCTCAATGTGGTAAATACATCGCTTATCATTGTCTGTTTAGAAATGGTTTCTTCCCTTAACTCTATAGTTGTTTAACATAGCTTGTATTTTAGAATGTGATTGCCATTGCATAAACTCCAATATTGATTTTTGTCAATGTTGAACCCATTTTTAAGGGTAATTGCCCATACATACCCATTGAAAGAAGGTGTCCATTTTTAATTTCCCATATTCTATGAATCACAGTTAAAAAGTAAAAAGAGATTTTCTATGAATTAGTTGACATCTTTTCTTCTTTTTTTCAATTAAAGAAGCAGGGGACAGTTTTAAGCTTCCCTTTCTAAGCATTACACAAGTATGGGAATAAATTTCCACCTTGCCATGGAAAACTGTAAATAAAAGCTCAACCTTCTTTAGAATAAGTAACTGCCAGTTATTCTAAAAGGATACATGACTGCTGCCCTGCTTATTCTTGAGGACGCTATTCTTGGAAACCTAGGTTTGCTCTCTCCTGTCTTTGTTCAAAATGTTCTCCTTTCTGTTAGAAGTACTCTCCAAAGTCCAGCAAATTCTGGGAATATCCTTGACATCTTTTGCTTGGTGGCAACCCCTTCTTTCAGTATTATTCTTTTGGATTTTCTCTTTTTCTCTTTGTTCATTTCAGATATATATTCTTAGGTTCTTGGATCTAGATGTCTGTTGGGGATTCTTTTCTTTTAATCCATAAATTTGGATTTAGCTTTGGTTTCTGAACATGGTGTGATCTAGTTTTATTGTCATACACACGTTTCTAGAAGGTTGACTAGATAATTGTTTTGAAGGGGGAATGAAAAGTTAACTAGAGAAGGATTACTATACACTTCAACAGTTCTAACAGAAAGATCCAGGCTCATACATGGCCAGTGTATCCAGGGTATAATATGAGATATTTTGAACAGTCTTGGCTTTGTCAGATATTATGAATGAATGGAATTTCTTGTTTTCTATGAAATTTAAAAAAAAAATATATATAACAGGATCATATACTATTGTCCAGTGATCACTGCTATTTCCCACAAATGCAGTGTCAATATTCCATGCAAGCGTGATTTTGAAGTGTGGAAGCCATGCTTTCAGTTTTAAATAGTTTTGTAAGGAGGAATTTCTGATCCATGTTTTTGTTCTTTTAACCCGTTCAATTACAACAACCAGGTACTGCCTTCGGTGCATTCCTATGCAACCAGAATACAGTTCATTTACAATGTCAACACTGCGGAGGAATGATGCCATCGAGAGTGGACATTGGTGTGCCACAGCACTGTATGTTCAAATTTCGTGCTTCCTATTTACTTTCTGATGGAGTTCCAGCTTTATTTTTATTTTATCATTCTTTGGTTTTAAATTCTATTCTCCATTACAAAGGGGCACTGTAGAAGTAGAACAAGTCTATTAATTTGAAACTGGTTGGGCTTTTCAAACTGCAGTAGTTGCTGAACATTTTGGAAAGCAGAACTAATTTCATGAAGAAATTGGTTGAATTGGTTACTTCTTGTATCTATCAATTCTTTCTGATTTTCACCCTATCTTGCAGGTTCAGGATGTGATAGAGCATTTTGTGGCGCTTATTGGCATTCACTAGGGGTTACCAGAAGTGACACTCACTCCATGTGTAGTTTTGAGACCTTCAAATCTGTATGTGACCCTAATTTTTTCTCTTTTCTTTATATCTGTCTTGTATTTTTTCTAGGGTTTGTCATTCCTGCTCTGCAATCATGTAAACAACTCTACATGGGTGCTTTTCAGATCTCAGAGCGCACCATTTCTAGGATTCCGTTCCTGGCACATGAAAAAAATCGGCATGAACAAGATGTACGGATTTCTCCATTTCTGAATATTAAATTTATAGTATTCGTTTGGCTTGTTGAAGCTTGATAAGATCCTTCTCTCTTTTCTTCAAAGCTCACTGAGAGGTGTATCAGACAGATGGGAAGAACATTGCAGGATGTTATCTCAGACTGGATTGTGAAGTTGAACAACAGAGAAATCGGTGTGTTGCTTAATTTTTACCTTAAGTTCATTCAGCAGTCAAGAAAGTTAATTAGGTTCTTAAGTTAATTGAACATACATTCCTGCTATCTCAGAATATGTGAGTGTTTATTGAGGCCCTGCTTTTGAAAACTGATTCACCTTGGTCTAGCGTGCATCCTTAAGTTGAAATAATATTCCAAACAGTTTACAACACACTCGCTGCTTCTTGGTTCTTGTAATTGTTTATGTTATGTTAAGACAGCATTGGGAAAAGGGCAACTTTGTATTTTGTACCGCAGAAGAGGAATGTTGTTGCATGGTTTGAAGCAAACGATGTGATGTTTTACTATTTCGGTGAGCCTTACCCATATTTTTCCCGAATTGATACAACAATATCTTGGAATACATACATACGTGTCTGTAAACAGAACCGAAAGAACTTAAATTTAATCATCTTTGGTGAGTTTTGGAATCCATTAGCAAGCAACACCAAACCAAGATTTTCTACGTTTTCAAAACCAGACACGATGTTTAGCCAGAGGAGGTGCTTTTGTTATCATTTGATGCTGTTCCCATTCTCTTTGTTTCTCCAGTTTTACAGTTTATGCGTGTGACCCATGCTTCTCTCCTCTATTTTTTCTCACGTGTTTTTATCTACCTAGTACAGTCCAAGAAAATATATGCCTGACTTTGGAGTACTAAACCATTATTGATCAACCCATATTCCTGCTAGTGCTCTGAAACAAGCTTGCTGGGTCTTTTATAAAGAATAGTATCTTTTTGTATTGGCGCTCTTTTATTTTTCATGGTCAACTATTTTAGGCTGAGAGATTGTATATTTTCTTTTTCAATATATATCCAATATGGTACCCTGTTTTAATTGTGTGGCATTTTTTTAATCTCTGCAGATTGGACAAGGATGCCACTGAATCACGCTGAGATGATAACTTCTGGCACACATCTTTGCAAGTATGGATTTTTTTTCCTTGCTTGTGCAGGTGTTCAACTTTCTGGCCTTAAGAAATGGGCCAAATTGGTCTAATGAGAAATGTTTCTCATTTATAGGTTTTTTCTTTTTTGCCCAGTTTCTCATTAATAGGTTTCATCCAATAACGGGTTAGAAAAAATAAAGGAAAACAGAGAGTAGTCTGTCTAACTGGCGAGTTCATAGTATCTGCTTTTACCGATCAGTCCAATCCTGTAATTTCTGCATTAAAAGACATTTGTTATCTTCCCTAAATGGGAGATATAAATGAGTCTGTCTATATCAGTATTCAGACTATTGTTTGTTAATCAATCTGTATCTGTAGCTATTGGTTTCGCTTCCTTTCCATTCTGGCAGAAACTAGTGTTATGGTTAATTTATGCAAGGAAACATTTGGTACGGATTTTTATTGGGATCGTGGATTAGGAAGAAGATAGTTAACTTCAAGTCCTCTGGATCTTGTTGCTATTATTTGTCCATTAATAAGGTTTACTTTTTGCTAACTTCTATCTATATTCTCAATGCAGCGATTGTTTTGACAAATTGGTTTCTTTCCTCTTGTACTGGTTCCGGATTTCAATGCCAAAAAATGTGAGTATTATTAGTTTTGAATAAGATATATGCTCATTAGATTAGATATCATTTTGTGTTCTTCTGTTGAATAATGACCTTTAGGACTATAAAAGTAATAACTACCATATAACATTGCTCAAGTTGGTCTCTTCGAATGATATATTGTGGCCCTAGTTTTTCCCCCCTTTTTGCTTTGACAGTGATAATTTTTTGGAAATGTTAGACCAAATGGTAGATAACATTTAAAATCATTGGCATGATCTTACCTTTTTACTATTACTGATGTTTAACCTTGGTCTTCTGATATGAGCTCAAACATAAAACCCCAGTGACCCTTTTTTGGGTTGGTTCATTTGGATAAGAAACTAGGACTTGAGTTGGAGACTGATAGGAGCTGACTCTGTTGAATTCAGACGTGTCTAATTCTAAAGTTGTGCGTTAAATCTGTTCGTTTTGCATTTGAGTCAAGCTAATATGGGCAACGATACACACTGAGATACTGTAACTTAGCATAGTGCTTCACGACCTTGGTTTTGAACTTATCTTACCACCTGAAGTGCTTTTGAAGCTGATTGCATTTGGAGAATGTGTTCGGAGTCTGTAAAGAACACTTGTGATCTTTTGTAGATGCTTTTGTTCATGGAGTGAAAAAATGCTTCTTATTTGATATGATCAACATCTTGATGGATCATGCTTTTATGTTTTCTGATTTCGTGGTGCTCGTTGCGATGTCATAGCTCCTTCCCCCAGACGCGGCCAACAGGGATGATTGCTGGTATGGGTACGCCTGTCGGACGCAGCACCATAACGAAGAACATGCACGCAGAAGAAATCATGTATGTCGTCCTACCAGGGGCAATAGCGCGTAGTATACAGAAGGATAATAAATAAATTCATTCCATGGTTATACTTGTAGCTATGGAACTCTGTTATGTTTTGTTTTGACCTAAAACAAAAACAATCTTATGTTTTGTCACATTTTTAAAGCAATAAAAAGCTCAGTCGTATTGCTGTTGTCTTGTGCAACCAAATAAAAGCCTGAAATCTGTGAGAACGACAATTGTATCATGGGTAAAGTAAGAATTGAGGAATTCTGCACAAATGGCAAAACTCAACCAAGAACTGATAAATTGCAGAAAGGCATGTCTAAACTGGTCGTTGTTGTTGTCCCCGGCGTAGAAATAAACCATCAGAGTAAACATAGGGGCCTCACGGGCAATGCGACCACCAATGCGAAAGCTTCCGGTTTCCAGATTGTAATAGTATCTTAAAGATGTAGTCCACCTCAGGCCTCACGGGCAATGCGACCACCAATGCGAAAGCATCCGGTTTCCAGATTGTAATAGTATCTTAAAGATGTAGTCTCCGAACCTGAGGTGGAATTTACTTGGAACAATATATCTGTTTCCCCAAGATGCAGAGGCAAGAACTGATCAAAAAGAAAATACATTCAAAACACATTCATTTTCATACATATAATACTAAATGATTATATAATTTAATCAAATAAAAAAAAAACTAGCTTCGGCTACAATTAGGAGAAACTTATGGTGTTATAAATGATAATTTGACAACTTTTGGATTGACACAGGAAAGCCGGTAGCAGACAACTTTTAGCATTATTATTAGTATTATTATTATTATTATTATATACACACCATTATTGATTTGTGTTGAATATAAATTTGGATTGATTTTTTTTTTCTTTGGACATACTCTCACTGTTTTCAAATAATTGTCATTTTTCTACGAATTTTTACTGTTCATATTACTTGTTATTTTATCTTTTTCGAAGCCAATATTTTGTGCAAATGACAATTTTTTTTTATACATTAACCAAATTTGATGATGATGTTTTAATTTGAGTGAAAATTAGAAGAAAAAAATAAAACAATGTGAAATAAAATAAGATAAAAACATTTTTTTACTATTTCAAAGAGTCATTTATTTGGAAACAGAGAGTATAAGCTAATTATTTATATATTTAAACTTTAGATTATATGATATCAATTTGTATTTTAAGTTTACTTATAAATGAAATTGTCATATGCAAGTTTGTAGCAAATTGATAGAAATTAATAATTAGTAACAAGTGTAGGAAGATTTAATAAAATGGTTAAAGTTAATAATTAGTAAAAAGTGTAGGAATTAATAAAATGGTTAAAATTAATAAAAGTATTATAAATTTATAAACTCTTATGATTTTACGAAGTTGTTAAAAAATACTAAAATTTTTAAAACTTAAAATTTTACGTTTTAATTTTACCTCAACTATTCATACCGAAATAAATTCTCAAATTTAATCACCTTAATGGTAAAATTCTCAAATTTAATAGTAAATACCTTCTGATGTAATAAATAATAAAATAACACTAAAAGCCATGTTTTCCACTTAAATGTCAGAAATTGCAGCAGCATACCAAAGTAGCAAAGGTCTCGTCCGTGACGACTCCTCGTCCAAAGTTAGTCAAAAGTTAGTTAAGAGTACTGTTACTATTTAGTACTCCCTCTAATTTTATATAATAAACGTTTTAGTTTAAAAATTAAATTTTTGTTTAATTGATGCTCGGATAGAAAGCTATGTAAAAAATAATTTTTTATATCCATGTCAGCTTCCCACCCTGCCTTTGTCTACTGCCCACTTTTCCGTTTCTGCTGCCTGCCTGCCTTTTACTGCCCGATTTACTTTTCAGTCAGTTATATTAAACCGAAGAGAGTACTCATTCTGTCCAAATATAATAAACGTTGAGGAGTAAATCACGAATATTAAAAAATAATACTAAAAAAAATAAATAAATCAGTTTTTATCGGTCGGGCAGCAAAGTGCAAGGCAGCAAAAGGCTAGTGGGCAGCGGACATAAACATAAAAAAATTACTTTTTACATACTTTTTATCAGGAAGTCATTTAAATAAGAATCGAATTATTGAGCTAAAACATCCATTGTATAAAACCAGACCAGAGGAAGTAGTACTAGTACCTACCGTTTTTGACTAATTTTAATTAGATTTCTTTGTCGCTATGAAATGCAAGAGAGGGATTATTATAAATTATTAAAAAAGAAAAGAAAAAAAGGAGCTGCATACAATAAGCTGAAATTTCAAAATGAGCATGGGTACATAATGTCGTTTCTCCCAAAAATGGAAGAACAAAATACATAACACTCAATTAATTACGCACGTACTACAAACACTTATAAATAAGTATGCTTAATTAGCTAAAGTAGCTAATACATAATATTAGCTAGTGATCACTACTTAAACATTAAAACAAGAGTAGCATTAATTTATTAAAAATTGCAATGCATGTAAAGCATGCAATATTAGCAGTAGTACTTAATTTTATATGGTTTGTAGTCACACCACCACACTAATTAATTAGCAATGTCGGGAGCAGAAGCAGCGGCGGCGGAAACCTCTGCAGTTGCCACCGGTGAAACCCTCCGTCCTGCACACGGTGGCACAGTTGGAGTCCCTAGAGCATAGACCCTTGAAGTTGTGGCTCTTTGACTCGCACAACCTTGCCTCCGTTTGAACCACTTCATCTGCACCGCCCATCAACATTAATTTCTTAATGATAATAATATTTTTATGGATATAATAGGGCACACATTTGAGATGATACTGCTTTTTATTCAGAACTACTATAATTAAATGTAGAAACACAGTAATTAAGGAGTAATTAAGGAGAGGGACTTAATTATCGGGAAAAAAATGAAAAGGGACTTACGAGAAGCCAAAACAAAGAGCAGCATGAGGAACAGCCCAAGGAATCTCATCTTGTTCATACTGATCAACTTCAGTTCTCTACCAATTATTTCAAAGAAATGTTGAGTGTGTGAGACTGTTTTGATACTATGGGAGGTATGGACCTGTGGGGTGTATTTATAGCAGGATTTATTATTAGAAAAATACTAAAAAAAAGATAAATTAAATTGGGTGGGATACAGCTGGATATTTAGAAGATGTGATAGAGTTTGCTACTTAAAGGCATGTTTGGTTGTGTGCATGGACGTAAAATGGTTTGTTACCCTTCGATCAATTAGCATAGATAATTGGATATGCAATTGTACTACAACAATTTACGAGAGAGAGTCTTGTCGGTTAGGAGAAAACCACTCACTTTGTTTCACAATACTAATACGTTCCCCCCCCCCTCAATTACTCTATTTTGCTTATTTCTTTACTCTTTATTAGGCTTAATTACACCAATTTAAATATGTGATGGTATTACACATAATAAATAATCACTCAATCTGCTTTACCTTTTTTATATTTCCAATCATTCTAAAAGATTATTGGCCAAATTAAGGTATTTATAATTATTTATTAATTTGGTGAATACAGATGAGTAAAAAGATATATAATTTTCTGTGATTAAATATGATACCCCCTCTGTTTCCTATTAAATGACTTCCTAAAATATTAGAAAAACGTAAGTCATTAATTTACGTACTTATTTTATTCCTTATTGTTTTATTTTTTTTTCTAATTTCTACTCAAATTACTACACCATCAACAAATTGGGTTGATTAAAAAAAAAAAAATTATCATTTGAACAAAATATATATTTCAAAAAAAATAAAATGATAAATACTCTAAATAGTAAAAAACGTAGGAAAACATCAATTATTAAAAAACGGAGGGAGTATTAATAATTAATAAATTTAAAGGCACTTTTATAAACAGAAAAAACAGTGGTGCAGTTTATTTTAGTCAAAAAGAAAATAAAAGAAAAAGATAATGCGCACACAGACAAACAAATCTAATTGTCGGTAAAAAAGGTAAGTAGTAAACGACAAACTCATTTTATTTTTCCATTTATTTTTCGAATTACAGCTGCTGGAGGAGATCAGATAAATCACATGCTACGGTCGTGATCAATGCGTGACACGGCACGACAACGACACGTCCATGTCCATCTCTCCTTCTCCACGCAACGCTCCCGGCCCGTTTGTCAGAAGAGTAAAGAGTAAGTAAAGTCCATTTCGGTTTTGGATGTCCTCCTGCTGCTGCACGTGTATGTACCATATACATATCAGTAATGTGTCGGTAAAAAAAAAAAAAAAACTAAATAAATAAATAAATAAATAAATTCATCATATCCACGTGTAAAATAATTAATTAGAGTTAGGACTTAGGAGTATGTCCTTTTCTTTAATTAAACAGAATGTTTCCATTCCTTATTTGGGTTAATCTAATGTTTTTAGTACTAGTACCAACTAGCACGTGACATCGTTCTAACGACAAATATATGAGATGCTGATTTTTTTTTAATTTCTAAATCAGACCCTAATTTTAATTTCTTATTAAATTGACTCTTAATTTTATGTTATGTTACTTACGTCTAATCCTATTTTTTCTTTAATTAGTTATTTAGATCATCGTACCCCAATTTTACAAACATCCCCACTAACGTCGTCAAAAAATTATCATCGGTCTAATTTGACTCTTACATGTGAAAAAATGATGTCAATTAACTAGAAATTAAAAAATAAAATGAAATAAAGAAAAACAACTCCAACGGTAATAAAACAACGACAATATCCTTATTTATATATTAGAGAATGATTATTTATTAGTGTAGCACCCAGACTCACCTTCCTGCTGTGCTACCTTACAACTCAAGTCGACCACAAATCGGAGATCGTACCTAAGTCACGTACAACCAAACCAACAAGGATTATAGAAATTTACATCCAATGAACAGATAAAAAGTAACCACATGTAATACTTTACATAAGAACAAACAAGATTACCACCACGAGTTCACCTGAGTACTAACATTAGGGAGTTTCTAACATTGATTATGCTTGGATTTCAACCTTCTTTTTCTTCCTATGGATTGACCACACACACACCACACAAGAGCAAACTTTTTTTTTTCTTTCTTTTCTTTACGTTGAGTGCCGAGAGAGAGGGAAAAGAATGGTGAGAGAAGGTGAGTTTTAGGTTAAGTTTAGGGTTTCCTAAGGTCTTGTTTGGTTGGTTTAATTGAAGTATTGAATAGTTCTTTTAAGTCTCGAGTAAAAGATAAGAACAATTATCCCTAAAATATAGAATAATTTACACTTTCATTTTCTAGTAATTTCTAATATATGTCCAATTAAATTTATTAACTAGACAGGAAAATCAGGGATATTACAACTCCCCCCCTAAAAGAAAAATTTCGTCCCCGAAATCTAGCTACGCAAATAAATATAACAGGAAAACACATAGTTCACAAATTCACGAAGTCATATGTATCACTACATCAATTCATCACATATTGCACACAAACATCATATAAACATAAAAATCATTCCATCAAGAAATTCACACATAAGCACATAACATCACATTGCACGTAACAAACATTTCCACACAATCTACCTCAAGCGAAAAGATGAGGGTATTCCTTCCTCATCCTTTCCTCACTCTCCCAAGTTTCTTCCTCATAAACGGGGTTCCTCCACCGAACCCGAATCATTGGAATTTGCTTATTTCTCAACTTTTTAACTATAAAATCTACTATCTCAACCGAATTCTCCTCAAAACTCAAATCTGGTTGAACATCGTGAGGCTCGGCATTAAAGTCGATTTATTAGTCACACATTTCTTGAGCATAGAAACATGAAAAGCATTATGTAGATTAACCAATTCTTCGGTTAAGTTCAAACGATACGCAACCGACCCCACTTTTTCAATAACCTCAAACGACCCCACATATCTCGAATTTAATTTTCTCCGATTCGAACCTTTAAATTTTCTTTTCCACGACAACACTTTCAAAAACACAAAGTCTCCAACTTGAAACTCTAACGGCCACCTCCGTTTATCTACATAAGCTTTTTTTCTATCCTTTGTAGCTTGCAACTTAGCTCGAATTACATTCACTTGATCAAAAGTTCTTTGCACAATTTATAGACCAAGTAATTGTCTCGATCCTTCTTCATTCCAACACACTGACTGATAATACATAATGATATCTCAGGGGTACTATCGACGTTTCACCACAATCCAAGGGACTCGACCAAGCCTTCCCAACGGACAAGTGGTAGAACTTAGTCAAACGGCCATAACATGGTTAAACGGTCATGACTTGGTCAAACGGCACAATGCCAGTTAACTATACAGTAACTCCTTTGTCCTTTATGGGTCTATCGGTAACGGTAAAAGCTAACGGCCATCTCAATAGTACCTTCAAAGGTACGTGTCCGTTAGGCATTCCTAAATCCTAACGGCACATGACAACTGGACGTGGAGGGGAGGTCTATAAATATCCCCCTCCACTTCCTCACAAGACATGCTCACTTGCATGCACCAATATCCCATACAACCTGAGCTACAACCAAATACTGATAGACCCCTCTACTCTCACATACCATTACTGACTTGACCGTCAAAGTGTCTACGCCGGAGACCTCCTCCGGCGTATTGCAAGTACACGGAGCTGAACCAGACCATCTCAACAGCCAGGCTATTTACGTAAAAGCCTTCACCCCAGATTGAGGACTATCATTTTGGTGCTTTCATTGAGAGCCTTAGTTGCTTGAGTGAGAAGTCCTCAAGACCTAAGAGCTCCATATTCTTCTTTTCTTTCCTTCGATCTAAGGCTAAGATGACATCCAGCCAAGAATTCCCACCTTTCCCACCTTTCCCACCTTTCTATTCCACTGATGAAACCACTCCGTCAGCTCACAATCACTCAACAATCTCCTTTTCAGCCTCAACCTTGGCCATACCACAAGGGTCAAGACTTCCTCTAGTCAATCGGTCCTTAAATTTCCTTGAGGGCCAATGAGCTGGCCTTTATACATCCACTCCGGTCGGGCCAAGCACGACCCATACAATTCTACCCTCCGCTGATGACAGGCTTGCTACTCTTAGTGAAAGGGTAGAAACCATCATGAACCTGCTTATTAGTGGGACTCACCAGCCATCAACACAAGTAGCGGCCTAGATATTACCGCCGCCCCCGGTGCAACGTCTGTCACAGCCAAGGATTGCTTCGCTGGTCATATCTGCCCAACCACGTCACAATCAAACACCCTCTCGGGATCGTGACGCCTCACCATTTGAAACGGGAATCCCGTTCGATTCGTCACCAATCGATAGAAAGTGAACGTATGGGTGACGCACTCAGTCACACGACAAGGCACAGCCCGAAGCCAAATCCTCCCCGGCGAGACGTAAGAAAATGCGATAGGAAAAGAAGTAGGAGTAGATCTCCGAAATTGCAGGTGTCCCGAAAGAGCCATCATCATGATGACCGTAAAGGCAAACGGTCTCGATCCCCATCGATTGGGAGCCGTAGGCAAATGGATAACCGTCCAGAACACCCGTTTACTTTTTCGGGTGAGAAAACATCAAGTGAGTCAAAAATTTAAAATACCAACGAAAGTGTACAACGACACTACCGACCCTATCGTCCACCTCACCAGAATAAAGGATTGTGTATCTATTCAGTCCAGTAGGGATGAGACCTTGTGCCAGGTCTTCATCCTGACGCTATTAGGAATCGCTAGAACTTGGTTCGAAGGGTCGCCGGTAGGTTCTGTCGATAATTTTCAACAGCTAGAAATAAAGTTTCGGAGTAGATTCAGCACTTCTATCCCGTTAAAAAAATCCACAGCCGTCCTTTTTGACATCAAACGGGGGCCGAATGAGTCACTTAAAGATTACGTGCATCGCTTCACTATGGAGATAGCCTTGATATTAGAAGTAATAGTAGAGTTCGCTATAGAAGCTCTGAAGCGGAATTGCCAGTATGAAAAACTAGAAGATTCTGTATTGATGGACTCACCACAGACAACGGACCAGCTAAGGATTAGGATGCACAACCTTGCAAAGATGGAAGAAGCTGATTATCAGCGTAGTGCACCTAAAACCGACAGCCCAAAGGGCATCAACACCCAAAAAGCAACGGGCTGACAACCAAACTCCTGAAAGGCTGAAAGATGATGGCTACCTGGGCGAGTATGCCCTCAAAATAAGAACGCAAGCCCCTGAGGGACAACCGAATGCCAACCAAGGAGGCAACAGGCAAACGGGATTCATAACTCCCTATGCTGACAGAAATTCAAGAGGCAAGGAGGCACTTGTGACTACTGATCTGGACGGCGCATTTATGATCAATCTAATAGCAAGAGGAACTTAATCCATTGAGGGACCCTCTACAAGCGCCAAAAGGAAAAGGGAAAACTTCATACGGGAAGACATAGCCCTTAGCCCGCTAGACCGAATGGTAATATCTTTCTCATCAGACGATGAGTTGGGTGTAGTATACCCTCAAAATGATACCTTAGTGATTATACCAATGATTGGTAATCACGGGGTCAAATGGACATTGGTAGACAATGGTAGCGCCGTCAACCTGATTTCTCTCAGAGCCTACGAGGCCATAGAGCGGCCCGAGTCAGAGTTGGTCGAGTGCCAACGGCCCATTATTGGAGTAGACGGAATTCCTATTCCAATAATAGGCGTTGCCCATCTGCCAATCTACTTCTGAGAAGACAGTTCTAAATGGACAGAGTAGCAGCTGTTTGTAATAGTAGATCTTAATCTACCATACAACGTCATTTCAGGACGACTGTTTCTAAACTCCTTTGGAGCTGTTATTTCCCAGAAGCATCTAAAGCTAAAATTTCCCTCTTGGGATGGCATCGTTACTCTTAAGGGTGATCAGAATCTAGCGGTAGAGTGCTACCTCATGATGACTCGAGGTATCACCGACCGATATGTCTGCGTGGTAGTGACCTATTTGAAAAAGAAGACGAAAGGTGCACTCAGCCTTTAGAAAAAATGGTATCAGTCCCAACAGAAGGGGACCCTTCTAAAAGCTTCTTAGTAAGTGAGAAGCTGACTCAAAATGAATGCAAGCAACTAGAGAAGTTATTAAACAAGTGCCAGGGAGAGTTCGTTTGGTCACCCTCCGACATCCCCGAACTCTCTAGGGAGGTAACCGAGCATCACTTGAACGTAAACTCGGAAGCCAAGCCGGTACAGCAGAAGCGACGCGCCTTCTCAAAAGAAAAAGCCGACGCCATTGAAAAAGAAGTGGCCAAGCTTTTAAAGGCCAATTTCATCAGGGAAGTGCAATACCCACCGTGGTTGGCCAACCTCGTGGTGGTTCCAAAACCAAACGGTGAATGGAGAATATGCATCGACTTCACCGATCTAAATGAGGCATTCCCCAAAGACTGCTATCCTCTTCGGCGGATAGAGCAGCTGGTCGATCAAACGTGAGTTTATGAATACCTGAGCTCGCTAGACGCCAATTTAGGGTATCATCAAATACCCATGGCGGTTGAAGACGAGGAGAAAATAACTTTCATCACCCCGAAAGCCACCTATTGTTACCGTGCCATGTCGTTTGGATTAAAAAATACCGGCGCCACCTTTCAAAGGACAGCCAATAAAATTTTCAAGGCCCAAATTGGTAGAAATTTGGAAGTCTACGTCGACGATATGCTCGTCAAAAGCAGAAGCTTCCAAGGTCATTTGCAAAACTTGAAAGAAATTCTCAGTGTCATGCGCCGTTACGGCATGAAACTGAATCCAAAGAAATGCATGTTTGCCTTTCAGAAAGGGAAATTTCTAGGGCACATAGTCAGTTGGGAAGGAATCCAGCCAAACCCTTCTAAGCTTAAAGCCATTCATGACATGATCTCACCCCGCAACGTGAAAGAGGTCTAACGGCTAAAGGGCAGGGTAATTGCCTTAAGCCGATTTATCGCAAAATAAGGAGAACGCTGTCTTCCGTTTTTCAAATTAACCCGGAAACAAGCACCATTCGAGTGGACGGAAGACTGCGAGCGAGCTTTCAAAGATCTCAAAGAGCTCAAAGAGTACCTCTCTTCGGACCTACTACTGATAAGGCCGGAAGAGGGGGATACTCTATTCCTATACTATGGAGTAGAAGATGAAGTGGTAAGCGCCGTACTAGTACGCGACGTAGACGGTATACACAAACCGGTATACTTCATAAGCCACATCCTAAAAGATGCTAAAACAAGATACTGCCATATAGAAAAAGTGGCATTTGCCCTGGTGTAGGCAACACGGAAGATGACGCGTTACTTCCAAGCGCACTCGGTGATAGTCCTTGCCAATCAGCCGCTAAGAAGAATCTTCCGAAGACTGGAAACTTCCGGTAGAATGGTCATATGGGCCATAGAGCTCGAACAACACAGGCTGCACTATCAGTCCAGGCCATCTATTAAGGCACAAGTGCTACCAGACTTCATCGCTGAATGTACCTTCACCGATAGCTCACTAGCGGGGCTTTCAGAAGAGGAAAAGAAGGAATTGGACCTATCATTCCCTGAGACATATTGGGACAAGTGGGTCATATTCGTTGATGGCACTAAAAACCAAGATGCAGCCGACGTAGGAATCATCATTTCAGGACCAGACGAGCTCAAGATGAGGTACGCTCTGCGCATTTTAAAGCCTCTGTCCAATAATGCAGCCGAATATGAAGCCCTCCTAACGAGACTCCGCATCGGTAAAAATCTAAACGCCAAGAGGATCCACGACAGTTTTGAATTAGAAGACCTGCATCTAATGGTCTATGGAGACTCCAAGCTGATCATCGACCAGGTTAACGGCCAGTCTCAGGCCAAAGACCCCACAATACAGCAGTACCTTGAAAAGGTACAAAAAGAGCTCAAAGAAATAAAAAAGCTAGGGATACAGCAAATTGAACATATCCCACGAGAAAACAACGAAGAGGCAGACGAAATTGCCAAAATAGCTGCCGATAGCACATCGGTCATGCCAAACGATGTGATGATTGAAGAAATTACGTGGCCATCTTTCATGGAAGAACAACTTTCCTTGTGTGTACATGAAGCTGAGAACGACTGGCGTACTCTAGTCATCGATTGGATTAAACGTGAACGATTGCCCAACGACGAAGCAGTAAAAAAGAAAGTGCTCAAATGGGCAGACAAGTGCCTAATTCACAATGACGAGCTCATTCGGAAATGCTTCTCACACCCAGCAACAAAATGCATACGGAAGCTGAGGGCCAATACATCATAAGGGAGATTCATGAAGGCATTTGTGGCATGCATATATCGGGCAACACCATGGCCGCGCAAGTCTCATGCGTAGGATTCTACTGGCCTACCATTAGAATAGATTGCGATGCCTTCGTAAGAACATGTAGAAAATGCCAAGAATTTGCCAAAATTTCGCGGCAACCGGCAACGGAAATATCTGCTATAATTGGTCCATGCCTATTTGCTAAGTTGGGAATAGACATTCTTGGTCCGTTCCCAAAAACCATCAGGCAGCTAAAATTTATTATCGTTGCCATAGATTACCACATTAAATGGGCCGAAGCGGAGGCAGTTCCCAAAATCACAGCTGAAAAGGCTTGGCTTTTCTTCAAAAATCAAGTCATCATGAGGTTCGAAGTTCCTCGAATACTCATAAGTGATAAAGGAATACAATTTACCAGTGCTTATTTCTAGGAAGGTTGCCAAGAACTACTCATAGAGCAACGCTTCTCCTCCGTTGCTCATCCACAAACAAACGGCCAAACGGAGGTCACCAACTGCACTATCTTAAGCGGAATCAAAAAGAACCTGGAAGGAGCTAGAAAGAAATGGGCCAAAGAGCTGGCACATGTCATGTGGGCTTACCGGATGACTCCCAAGACGAGCACCAGTGAAACCCCTTTTGCCATGACTTTTGGTACTGAAGCCGTCACTCCCGAGGAGATTAGGGCATTAAGTCTCCGGGTAGAATACTTCAATGAAGAGCTCAATGAAGCCAAACTGTGGTCAAATCTTGACCTACTCCCGAAATTAAGGGAGATGGCATCCCTCAAAACCTTTCAGTACAAACGAAAAATGGCCAAATACCATAACCGCCGAGTGAAAGAACGCCTACTCAAAGAAGGTGATCTAGTACTGCGCAGCAGACAGGCTGCTGGGTTACCCATGAGAAAACTCAGCCCTAATTGGGAAGGGCCTTATCGGATAATCAGAGTTATCGGCAAGGGAGCCTACCAGCTAGAAGAACTCAATGGTACCCCTCTGCCTAACTCTTGGAATATCCAAAATCTAAACCTTTTTCATTTAAGGGCAGAGATACTATTTGTATCCTTCACTTGAATGAATACATCAAACAGATTTTACTCCATGACTAGAGCACAATCATTCATTCATAACATGCATACATGCAAAAGCATAACATGGATAAACATCAAAATATTTATTATCTGCCAAGATTCATCTTTTAGTCCCAGCGGATAAATGATAGCAGATAACATTGCATGAAAAAGCATAAGCATGCATACGCATGAATTATCTGCCAAGATTCATCTTCTAGTCCCCAGCGGACAGATGATAGCGGATAACATTCCGGTATTGGCAAAGACCCATTATCCAGCCTCAAACGGCAAATGGTAGTCGATACCGAAAGGCCCCCAAGATAGCCCAAATTTCCCATTTCGTCCAGAACAAACGGTCGAAAGGCTTAGGGGATAATCTCTCCAAAGAAAGCCCATTCCGTTGAAATTCCAGATTCCAAAGATAGCCTTTTTCTGTTTGTAATGACAAACGACAGAATTAGGCTTAGGAAGAGCGAATCCAACGGTGGAACGGCTCGAGGAGAATRAAACTTAATTCCCTAAAATGGCTCTGGCTCGGCCTACTGGAAAAGATTTCCCTAAAAAGCCTATGCTTTTGGAAAACTAAAGGCTCCCTAAAATAGCCGCACACGTCACAATATGGCGAGAGCCAGGCTTACGGGAGTAGAGAAAGGACAATCCCGTTAAAGCCACTCCCGTTTGTACAACAACGGGGTGATCTAGAGGGATGGTGCACCAAGGATCGAACAACCTTTTCCCGTTTGGACAACAATGGTCAAAATGTTTCACCAAAGATTCAACAAGCTTTTCCCTTTGCGGTAGCAATGGTCGACAGGTTTCATAAAGATTCAACAAGCTTTTCCTGTTGCGGCAGCAACGGTCAACAACTTTCAATACAAACGGGCTTCGCCAAATGATCATAAAGCCATCTATGGAAGATACGGTATCGACCAAGATCCAATTTTAGTCCTCAACGGATAAATGGTAGTTGATACCGCAAGCTTTTCAAATGTATCGGCCAAGACCCATCTTCCAGTTTTAAAAGGACAAATGGTAGCTGATACCCAAACTCCAAGTATGAAAAGTACAGTAGGTACAGTAAAGTATTTTTCCTCTGATTCATTGCTATTATATTACCTAACATTGTTTAATCCTGTATCAACCAAGATCTATTCTCAGTCCTCAAAGGACCAATGGTAGTTGATACCAAGAGATTCTAAACAATGTATCGACCAAGACCCATCTTCCAGTCCTAAAAGGACAAATGGCAGTCGATATTGAAAGCTTCTACAACGGTTCATCCCTTTAAAACACAAAGTGAAGAAAGCCTAGCACTTCTCTCTTTTGTTTTTTTATGCATGCAACATACCTTCAGTATATTTATTATGTCAAACTAACAAGCTTTGTTAAGCATTAAGGCAAACAAGGCATTGCAGATTTAAATGCAGATTCATAATATTTTATTCATCAAAAAGAAAAAAGGACGGCTTACAAGTCAGATAGTGGGAATGCCCGCTACGACATTCCCAAACATGTTTAATTCTCCTAAGGCGGACCTAGCTCCCCTAAGGGCACCCTCCTGCGAGACCTTATTATTCATCAGCTGGTTAATAGTCACTCGCATATGAGAAATACAGTCCCTAAAAGAAGAGGTGATCGCTAGAGCATCATCGTCTTCTTCGAATACCATATCCCTCCGGTCTTTAAGTGCATCCGCTCTCGCCTTCAGAAGTTGGATGTCCACCGCCACTCTAAGAATTTGATGCTCCAACATGGTTATGCCATTGCTCAAATGCATACTAACCCCTCTCACGCAGTTGAGAATAAATTGCTTGTCCTCGGCATTCATCTTAGAAGAACAAGACAAGTAACAGATGGAAAAGGAATGATCTTGGTAGAAATGAATTGGAACCGCCACAGAATCAGTCAATTTATAGAAGGCAGCCAAGGAGCATTAAGTGCAGTCAAAGCTGTGAAACGGTGCGTTGACATGATCATCGAACAAAGACAACACTTTGATTGACGTGTTGACACTTGGGAATATAAAAAGTTATTTCCATCAATACATGTTGCACAACATGGGAAATATCAGAAGAATGAAACAACACAACGGTTGGACACAGGAAAAGCTGATCCTAACGGCAACTGTTACCAAACACCCAAGACTACATGTTTACACTTCTCAAAGAAGAAAGAAAAACTGATAGCATTCATTGCACAAAAATTGCCATACGACATCTACAAGATAACAAAAATACAAAAATTCAAACAGCCGCATAATCAGTCGGCTAACGGCTGCCCAGCAAGAGGAGAAGGCTGCAATGGAGGTTTTGCTTTTGGAAGCGGAGGATCAACGACTGATAGACTAACCGGTGGAACAGATGGCCTAACAGAAGACTCTCCCAAGTGAGGAGGATCATTAGATCCCCTTGGCTCTTCCTCGTTGGCTAGCTGTACACTGTCAAACTCGCAGAAGTCTATCTCCGTAATCAACTTATCGCTGTACGGAATAACGTCCGCTATCCTGAAGGTGCTCCTGAAATAAGCTCTAAAGCCATACAACATGGCATCTATTACCTTCCCCTGATACCATGCCATCTTTGGAGGGACCTTTTGAAGTTCCATCTGAGAAGCAGACAACTCTTGTTGTAACTTGGCCACTCTCTCTCCTTCGGAGACCAATGCCGATAGAAGTTTCTCATTCTCGGCTATCAGGCCCTCAAGCCTTGCCTCACTGGCAACCTCTTTCTCCTTAGCTACCGCTAGGCCCTTGCACGCTGCCGTAAGATCAAGGTGAAGGGCGCGAACCTCCTCTTCCAGCCGACGACTCTCAGCCGTTGCCCTAGCCGCAACAACTTGAGCCTCCACACAGTTTTTCTTCTCCTTCTCTAGTTCATCTGCCAACTCCTGAATTTTCCCGCTAGCATGATCTTATAAGTAGTGGAGCTGGCAGATAGTAGAAAAGACACTAGATTGAGCCTCAACAAACTGGCGACTAAGGGATAACTTCCCAAAGGACTCCTTTTCATAAGGAAGCTCCATCATCTCGCTCAAAAAAGGCGCCAAAAGGAAGCTCGGCCGCTGATGGCTTAGTCCACCCTAGCGCCAGGAGCCCTCGGTGTGCCAAGTTCCTCAAATATAGCACATGTGTGGCTGGGCCGTCAGGGCCAACGACTGACAAACAGGCATTCAAACTTGCCTCCGGACCCAAGAGCCGCCCACTCCTTAGGGAAGCTTCATCCAAAATAGGCCCCAACACAAAATGCATACGACCAACACTCGCGGTCACTGGTGTGGCTAACGGCACGGCCCTGCCGATAGAAACCTCCACTGGAGACGAGGGAATAACCACAGGTTCTTCAGTGGCTGAATCTCTTGCTGGCACAGATGAGGGAGAATGTGTCTCTCCCGAGGCACCTCTTGGGATTCCCCCATCAGCAGACGACGAAAACAGATCAGAAACCCTCAGGTCATCTAATCCAATTAAGATGGATGAAAATAGATCAGAAACCTGATAGAATGGCAGCACCAGAAGAGTTGCCCTCTCCCCCTAATGGCTCACCACCGAATAGCGCAACTTTATCGGTCAAGCTAGAACCAATCTTAATCAGCACTGGTTGAGGACGTGGCGTCACCATCTCCGCCGCAGACTAATGAGAAAGTGGCGTTCCAACCATTGTCACTAACCATGAAGGAGAAGGCGCAACGACTATTGCCGTGGCCGTTGCAGTCACTACTGCTACCGTTGCTGGCACTGTGGCCGATATCATCGCCACTGGTGTTGTCGCCGCCGTTGCTGCTGTGGATGCCGCTGTTGCTGTTACCGCCTCTGCAGAATAATAGCAAATAGGAAGCGCTTCGGTAACGCCCTCAGCAAAGGACGTACCAGTTGCCTCCCCAATAGGCTCCTCAGGGCTAGAAAAAAATCCGGCCGCTCTCTCTGCCAGACCCCCAATCTCACGGTCAAGAGCCTAGTACGATATTTCTGGTGACGACGTGACTAAAGTCTCCTCGGTGCCGGCGATCTTGGTTTTGTCCTTCTGATTGGACCTAGGTATCTTCGGTGGAGGAGGTGAAGTTTGTGCTTCAATCCTCAGCGCAGGGGTAACAGAAGTTTTCCTCTTCCATTTCAAAGGAACTTCTTCAACCTCCTTCTCCTCATCAGGAACTTCAGCCTCATCACTTACGGCAGCCTCATCTTCATCACCTGTAGCAACGGACAAGCAATTAGAGTCAAAACCTAAGACATCCACAAAGCATGCAAAACCAAAAACACACCAGGAGTACACTTGCCATACGCCACGCTGCACAAGGAATTACTTCCTAACAACAAGGAGCACTTCGACCACCTTTCGATCCTGGGGACTCAAACCTGTTGGCTGAGACCAAGTCTTCTTAGTAATACGCCGGTTGAACCCCGATGACCATATCCACTCATTGGATGGTAACACAATGCGAACAAATCGATTCTTCCAGTTCTTGATGGAAGAATCAAAGTCTTTAATGTTCTGGGTAAACGGAAACAAGGCCGGATCCTTCTGCGGGCATATCATAATTAAACCTCCTCGAAGGCCAAGTGAAAGAAAAATTGTAAGAAATTCACATGAGGCAACTGGGGAAAGTTTTCACCCCACACTCGAAGAAATGCATAGATGCCAGCCTAAGAATTCGGTGTGATTTACTCCGGATTCAGATTAAACTCCTTCAGCATCTGAATGACCATTGGATGCAGTGGCAATCGGAACCCATATTGAAACAAACGGGTATACAACACCCGAGTGTTATCAGGATAGGAACTGTTCAGCCTATCTACAGGATCCGCCACGCTAACGGTGTAGGCGCCAGGCCAATTTCCGCAAAAGGAAGAAATCTCATTGTAAAGATTATTTTTATCGGTTATCACCGATGCAACCGTTGCAATATCCGCTTCATATAAGCTCATTGCTCTTTCGGAAGGAACAATGGAAGAGGCAGCCATGAAAAAAGAGAGGAAATAAGGAAAGGTGAAGATAAGAATTTGATTAGAGAAGTGAGTAATTTTGCAAACGCTCTGCAAATTTTTGGGAGAGACGTGAAGAAGTGGGAGATAAAGGGAAAAAGAGGAACATTAAAAAACCCTAGAGGTTTGCCCTAACCACTGTACATATTTCCCATAAAAAAATAGCAGGTGACTTTTCACCTAATGGTGAGGCGACACGTGGATGCGATGGTTCACTCGCCCATGCCTGATTGAAGATCTCTCCATATTCCTTGAGAGACAGTTAGCGCTACAACCCAAGTGCCGTATCTCCCCAAAAGTAACTCTTAGGTTGACTTTTGGGCCAATCAGTAGGCACCTTCTGGAGACGTACGCGATCGATGCCATCATTACCCTCTGCCCAACATTTATGACGAGAATTTGTCATAATTATTAAGCATTTATGACAGATTCTCCGCCCTGTTTATCATAAAAAATGGGCCTAAAAATAAAAGTCCACACATGCCCACATACACAAAGACAACCCTCGGTGAACACCCGGGCTCATTTTCGTTTGGGTTTGATAATACATAATGATACATCAGGGGTACTATCGACCTTTCACCACAATCCAAGGGACTCGACCAAGCCTTCCCAACGGACAAGTGGTAGAACTTGGTCAAATGGCCATAACATGGTCAAACGGTTATGACTTGGTCAAACGACACAAGGCCAGGAAAGTATACAATAACTCCTTTGTCCTTTATGGGTTTATCGGTAATGGTAAAAGCTAACGGCCATCCCAATAGTACCTTTAAAGGTACGTGTCCGTTAGGCATTCCTAAATCCTAATGACACATGACAGCTGGACATAGAGGGCGAGGTCTATAAATATCCCCCTCCACTTCCTCACAAGACATGCTCACTTGCATGCACCAATATCCCATACATCCTAAGCTACAACCGAATACTGATAGATCCCTCTACTCTCACATACCATTACTGACTTGACCGTCAGAGTGTCTACGCCGGAGACCTCCTCCGACGTATTGCAGGTACACGGAGCCGAACCAGACCATCTCAACAGCCAGGCTATTTACGTAAAAGCCTTCACCCCAGATCGAGGACTATCACACAACTTTGACTCCACTTAATGCTCCTTGGTTGCCTTACATAAATTGACTGATTCTGTGGTGGTTCCAATTCATTTCTGGCAAGATCATTCCTTTTCCGTTTGTTACTTGTCTTGTTCTTCTAAGATGAATGTCGAGGACAAGCAATTTATTCTCAACGGCGTGAGAGGGGTTAGTGTGCGTTTGAGCAATGACATAACCATGTGGCGGCGGACATCCAACTTCTGGAGGCGAGAGCGGATGCGCTTAAAGACCGGAGGGATATGGTATTCGAAGAAGACGATGATGCTCTAGCGATCGCCTCTTCTCTTTGGGACAACATTTCTCATATACGAGTGACTATTAACCAATTGATGAATGATAAGGTCTCGCTAGAGTGTGCCCTTAGGGGAGCTAGGTCCGCCTTAGGAGAATTAAACATGTTTGTGAATGCCGTAGAGGGCATTCCCACTATCTGACTTGTAAGGCGTCCTTTTTGCTTTTTGATGAATAAAATATTTTGAATGTACATTTAAATTTTCAATGCCTTGTTTGCCTTAATGCTTAACAAAGCTTGTTAGTTTGACATAATAGATATGCTAAAGGTATGTTGCATGCATGAAAAAACAAAAGAAAAAAGTTCTAAGCTTTCTTCACTTTGTGTTTTAACGGGATGAACCGTTGTAGAAGCTTTCAATATGGACTGCCATTTTTCCTTTTAGGACTGGAAGATGGGTCTTGGTCGATACATTGTTTAGAATCTCTTGGTATCAACTACCATTGGTCCTTTGAGGACTGAGAATGGATCTTGGTTGATATAGGATTAAACAATGTTGGGTAATATAATAGCAATGAATCAAAGGAAAAATACTTTACTATACCTACTGTACTTTTCATACGTGGAGTTTGGGTATCGGCTATCATTTGTCCTTTAAGACTGGAAGATCGGTCTTGGCCGATAAGTTTGAGAAGCTTGCGGTATAAATTACCATTTGCCCGTTGAGGACTAAAATTGGATCTTGGTTGATACCGTATCTTCCATAGATGGCTTTATGATCATTTGGTGAAGCCCGTTTGTATTTGAAAGTTGTTGACCGTTGCTGCCGCAACTGGAAAAGCTTGTTGAATCTTTATGAAACCCGTCGACCACTACTGCCGCAACGGGAAAAGCTTGTTGAATCTTTGGTGAAACGTTTTGACCGTTGCTGTCCAAACGGGGAAAGTTTGTTGGATCTTTGGTGCACCATCCCTCCAGCTCACCCCATTGCTGTCCAAACGGGAGTGGCTTTAATGGGATTGTCCTTTCTCTACTCCCGTAAGCCTGACTCTCGCCATATTGTGACGTGTGCGGCTATTTTAGGGAGCCTTCAGTTTTCCAAAAGCATAGGCTTTTTAGGGAAATCTTTCCCGTAGGCCGAGCCAGAGCCATTTTAGGGAATTAAGTTTCATTCTCCTCGAGCCGTTCCACCGTTGGATTCGCTCTTCCTAAGCCTAATTTTGTCGTTTGTCATTACAAACGGAAAAAAGGCTATCTTTGGAATCTAGAATTTCAACGGAATGGGCTTTCTTTGGAGAGATTATCCCCTAAGCCTTTTGACCGTTTGTTCTGGACGAAACGGGAAATTTGGGCTATCTTGAGGGCCTTTCGGTATCGACTACCATTTGCTGTTTAAGGCTGGATGATGAGTCTTTGCCGATACCGGAATGTTATCCACTATCATCTGTCCGCTGGGGACTAGAAGATGAATCTTGGCAGATATTTCATGTGTATGCATGCTTATGCTTTTGCATGCAATGTTATCTTCTATCATTTGTTCGTTGGGGACTGGAGGATGAATCTTGGCAGATAATAAATATTTTGATGTTCATGCATGTTATGCTTTTGCATGTATGCATGTTATGAATGAATGATTGTTCTCTTGTCATGGAGTAAAAGCCGTTTGATGTATTGATTCAAGTGAAGGATACAAATAGTATCTCTGCCCTTGAATGAAAAAGCTTTAGATTTTGGATATTCCAAGAGTTAGGCAGAGGGGTACCGTTGAGTTCTTCTAGCTGGTAGGCTCCCTTGCCGATAACTCTGGTTATCCGATAAGGCCCTTCCTATTGGGGTTGAGTTTTCTCATGGGTAACCCAGCGGCCTGTCTGCTGTGCAGTACTAGATCACCTTCTTTGAGTAGGCGTTCTTTTACTCGGCGGTTATGGTATTTGGCCATTTTCCATTTGTAGTGAAAGGTTTTGAGGGATGCCATCTCCCTTAATTCTGGGAGTAGGTCAAGATTTGACCACAATTTGGCTTCATTGAGCTCTTCATTGAAGTATTCTACCCGTAAACTTAATGCCCCAATCTCCACGGGAGTTATGGCTTCAGTACCATAAGTCATGGCAAAAGGGGTTTCCCCGGTGCTCGTCTTGGGAGTCATCCAGTAAGCCCATATGACATGTGCCAGCTCATCGGCCCATTTTTTGATTCCGCTTAAGATGGTGCGGTTGGTGACCTCCGTTTGGTCGTTTGTTTGTGGATGAGCAATGGAGGAGAAATGTTGCTCTATGAGTAGTTCTTGGCAACGTTCCTGGAAATAAGAAGTGGTAAATTATGTTCTGTTATCACTTATGAGTATTCGAGGAACTCCGAACCTCATGATGACTTGGTTTTTAAAGAAAAGCCAAGCCTTTTCAGTTGTGATTTTGGAAACTGCCTCCGCTTCGGCCCATTTAGTGCGGTAATCTACGACAACGATAATAAATTTTAGCTACCTGATGGTTTTTGGGAACGGACCAAGAATGTCTATTCCCTACTTTGCAAATGGGCATGGACCAATTATAGCAGATATTTCCGTTGCCGGTTCCCGCGGGATTTTGGCAAATTCTTGGCACTTTCTGCATGTTCTTACGAAGGCATCGCAATCTCTTCTAATGGTAGGCCAGTAGAATCCTGCGTGTAAGACTTGCACGGCCATGTTGTTTCCCGATATATGCATGCAAAAAATGCCTTCATGAATCTCCCTTATGATGTATTGGCCCTCAGCTTCCGTTACGCATTTTGCTGCTGGGTGTGAGAAGCATTTCTGAATGAGCTCCTCATTATGGATTAGACACTTGTCTGCCCGTTTGAGCACTTTCTTTTTGACTGCTTCATCACTGGGCAATCATTCATGTTTAATCCAATCAATGACTGGAGTACGCCAGTCGTTCTCAGCTTCATATACACACAAGGAAAGTTGTTCTTCCATGAAAGATGGCCACGTAATTTCTTCAATCATCACATCATTTGGCATGACCGATGTGCTATCGGCAACTATTTTGGCAATTTCGTTTGCCTCTTCGTTCTTTTCTCGCGGGATATGTTCAATTTGAACTTGTATCCCTAGTTTTTTTTATTTCTTGGAGCTCTTTTTGTACCTTTTCAAGGTGCCGCTGCATTGTGGGGTCTTTGGCCTGAGACTGGCCGTTAATCTGGTCGATGATTAGCTTGGAGTCTCCATAGACCATTAGATGCAGGTCTTCTAATTCAAAACTGTCGTGGATCCTCTTGGCACTTAGATTTTTACCGATGTAGAGTCCCGTTAGGAGGGCTTCGTATTCGGCTGCATTATTGGACAGAGGCTTTAGAATGCGCAGAGCGTACCGCATCTTGAGCCTGTCTGGTCCTGAAATGATGATTCCTACGCCGGCTGCATCTTGGTTTTTAGCGCCATCAACGAATATGACCCACTTGGCCCCGTATGTCTTAGGGAATGGTAGGTCAAATTCCTTCTTTTCCTCTTCCGAAAGCCCCGCTAGTGAGCTATTGGTGAAGGTACATTCAGCGATGAAGTCTGCTAGCACTTTTACCTTAATAGATGGCCTGGACTGATAGCGCAACCCGTGTTGTTCGAACTATATGGCCCATATGACCATTCTACCGGAAGTTTCTGGTCTTCGGAAGATTCTTCTTAGCGGCTGATTGGTGAAGACTATCACCGAGTGCTCTTGGAAGTAACACGTCATCTTTCGTGTTGCCTGCACTAGGGCAAATGCCACTTTTTATATGCAGCAGTATCTTGTTTCAGCATCTTTTAGGATGTGGCTTATGAAGTATACCGGTTTGTGTATACTGTCTACGTCGTGTACTAGTACGACGCTTACCTCTTCATCTGTTACTCCTAAGTATAGGAATAGAGTATCCCCCTCTTCTGGCCTTGTCAGTAGTAGGTCCGAAGAGAGGTAATCTTTGAGCTCTTTGAAAGCTCGCTCGCAGTCTTCCGTCCACTCGAATGGTGCTTGTTTTCGAATTAATTTGAAAAACGGAAGACAACGTTCTCCTTATTTTGCGATAAATTGGCTTAAGGCAATTACCCTGCCCATTAGCCGTTGGACCTCTTTCATGTTGCGGGGTGAGATCATGTCATGAATGGCTTTAAACTTAGAAGGGTTTGGCTGGATCCCTTCCCGACTGACTATGTGCCCCAAAAATTTCCCTTTCTGAAAGGCAAACATGCATTTCTTTGGATTCAGTTTCATGCCGTAACGGCGTATGACACTAAGAATTTCTTTCAAATCTTGCAAATGACCTTGGAAGCTTCTGGTTTTGGTGAGCATGTCGTCGACGTAGACTTCAAAATTTCTGCCAATTTGGGCTTTGAAAATTTTATTGGCTGTCCTTTGAAAGGTGGCGCCGGCATTTTTTAATCCAATCGGCATGGCGTGGTAACAATAGGTAGCTTTCGGGGTGATGAAAGTAGTTTTCTCCTTGTCTTCAACCGCCATGGGTATTTGATGATACCCTGAATTGGCGTCTAGCGAGCTCAAGTATTCGTAACCTCCCGTTTGATCGACCAGCTGCTCTATCCGTGGAAGCGGATAACAGTCTTTGGGGCATGCCTCATTTAGATCGGTGAAGTCGATGCACATTCTCAATTCACCGTTTGGTTTTAGAACCACAACGGGGTTGGTCAACCATGGTGGGTATTGCACTTCCCTGATGAAATTGGCCTTTAAAAGCTTGGCCATATATTTTTCAATGGCGTTGGTTTTTTCTTTTGAGAAGGCACATGGCTTCTGCTGTACCGGCTTGGCTTTCGGGTTTACGTGCAAGTAATGCTCGGCTACCTACTGTCGCACCCGTTTTTTAAGCGCCATGACAATTTGGGATGACGAGATGCGAGACATAAAAATGATGCCTCACATAATGCAATGAAGTCGCCACCCTATTATTTCTAAGGTTTAGGGAAACCTAAAAGTCTTGCGAAAAATGAAAGAAAATAAAATAAAAAGACTAAGGCACGAAAAAGGGTCTAAACCCAAGAACTGCGTTTCGGGGTCGGATTATGGACTCGAGAATATGTTAGGCACCCGAGTCACATCCTAAAAAAGGTTACCGGTGATAAATGAGGTGTTAAAACATTTATTAAGAACACGAAAAGGGGCCCTCAGAGGAATCGTCGCTTTAGTCTTTCGTTGCGTCGGGACTGGTTGGGACAGATTAATCGTGACTAAGCGGACGCCTTCTTTTTCATCATCGGGCTATGCATGATTAAATTAATTAATACGTGATCTAAGCATGCGTAACTAACAAAGTACCGATTTTATGAAATGCGGCAAAAACCGCCGAAACCGAGGTGTGATTGACGTAACCAACATCAAGATGGGATCGAAGCCACCGACATTAAGGAGGGATTGAATCCACCAAAACCGAAGCCACCAAACACATGCATTTAATCAATTAATTCCATGGCATTTAAAGCGAGTGATTAAACAAGTTGCTTATGTGAATTGATTGATTTTAAATTCTA